>BGPR01006770.1:20173-77012 GCA_013235015.1 Araneus ventricosus | reverse complement strand
GCACCTGGGCAAGCTGCGAAACCTAGTGTTCATGGCCACGGAGTACGAAAAAGTAACCCTGGAAGATGAAAATACTCTGTCATCGGAAGAGACGATCCTGCGAACCCTGAAAGAAATCATCAACAAATGGGTGAGTGACATTACATGTTTTGGTATCTGCTCTTTAGATAATTGTAATGCTAAGGAAATTGAAAATAAGCTAATATTTGAGGAAGCTGAACATAAAAGAAATATTCCTAGTAGTAGTAGCACAAATAACGTCTGTAGTAATAGTAGTGTTACAAGCCATGATAATGTTAATGTTATGAGTAATAATAATAACGCTCGCAAAAGAGCGGCCCCGAATGAGTCGGAATGTAGTAACAATTCGAGAATTAGATTAGATAAAGATGGGTTTATTTACCCCAGCAGAAAAAACTCCGTTCCAAAAAGGAACTTAAATGCAGACGAGAAAAGTGATATTTTGTTAAAAAATAAATACGCAGATATTGAGCGACTACCAGTCGAGAAAGAAGGCCCCTCCGCACCGCCAAAAATTCAACCATTAATGATCAGGGACAAAAATAACTACAAGGAAATGTTAAAGAATCTAAATAACAAATTTGGCAAAGTAAATGCCGTATTGGCAAATGAATATATTAAAGTCTACCCCGAGACGGCAGAAGAGCATAGAGATATGCAAAAGTTCTGCAGAGAGGAAAAGATAGAATTTTACGTCATTAGGCCATTGAGTGAAAGACCATTTAAGATAGTAATGAAAGGTTTACATCGTGACACGGATATTGAAGAAATTAAATCCGAGCTCGCTATAGCTCTCCCAGAAATTGAAATATTAAAAGTAGGTCAGCTAAAGAACGTAAGAACGAAGTCCCCTATGGATATTTTTATGATTGAGCTTAAGAAAAACGGTCACGAAAATAAAATTTTCGAACTCACCCATTTCATGTTCCTGAAAATAAAAATTCAAAATTACAGAAAACCTCCTGGAGCCACACAATGCTGGAATTGCAACACGTTCAATCATTCTAGTGCAAATTGTGGTTTTCAGACAAGATGTCTCAAATGTGGTGAGGACCACAGAACGAATCAATGTCCGATCACGACTCCCGAGGAAAACCCCAAGTGTATAAATTGCGGAGCAACTGGTCATATTGCCTCATGGAGAGGCTGCCCATTATTTCCAAAAATCAAACCAACGAAAGGTCAAGGTGTAAATTACCCAAAAGCGCAAAGAGAATTCCTAGCTTCTCAATACAGGAGACAGGAAAATATATCCTACTCAATGCAAACACAAGAGTTAATACCCCGGCAGGTCGAACTCAACTCGCGTCAGGAAAGCGAATTTAACCCACAGACTGGTAGTCATGAGATAGGGTATGAAAAAGAATTTTTAGGCTTCTTAGAAGGAGTTAAATTTATGTACGATACTTTGAAAAGTATACCTAATTTAATTAAGACAATATCAGAACTCCCGATGTTAGAAAAAACTGAAGATATGGTCAATCATTTAATAAAAGCTTTAGGCACAGTAGCAAATGCAGTCAGTAATGTTCAATAGTGCAAACCCTAAAAATAAATCCAAACCCCTTCATAGCCTGACTATAGTCTTTTGGAATGCTAACGGCGTAAGAAATCGCAGTGCAGATATCCGCAATTTTTTAGAAGAGCACTCCCCCGATATTTTTCTAATTCAGGAGACTAAGCTGAGACCGGAAATTAATTTCTCTATACCCAACTATGACGTCTACAGAACAGACAGACCACAACGAAATAACGTTCCTACCCAGGGAGGAGGAACCGACATTTTAATTAAAAAATCCTTACCCCACCACCATATTCCGACGCCGCAATTGCACTTTGTTGAAGCTACCTCCATGTCACTAAATCTTACAAACAAAGAACCCTTCACTGTTACCTCAATATATATTCCCCCGGATACAGACCCAACTCTCTATACATTAGACCTGGAAACTTTAATTCAACTTGGTCCAAACCCTATCATTTGTGGCGATTTCAACGCCCAACACCAAAATTGGGGGTCACCAATAAACACAACGAGAGGAAAAGAATCAGTTAGATTCACTCAAGTTCTGAGAATGGAAATTTTTGCCCCACCATCCCCAACAAGATTCGGTTTCAACTCAGCAACCATTTTAGATCTTGCAGTAATAAAAGATTTCATTCTCCCCTTCTCGATTATTTCTCTTCCAGAACTTTATTCCGACCACAACCCAGTCAAATTAACATTTCAACTGAAATTTACGACACTGCATAATAGTGTGACAGCGCATACGGACTGGACCAAATTCCAAAATTACCTGAAAAATCAAATTGATTATAGGCCCCTTAAAATAAACAGCAATACGGATATTGAAATCGCAGTGGAAAAGTTTACTAAAAATCTACAAAACGCGCACAGATTCGCGACTAAAACGGTCAAAAAATCAACTGCAACATATATCCACGCGAACATTAAAGATTTGATTAAAACGCGCAACAAAACGAAAAAAGCCTGGCAAACACTAAGGAACCCACTAATTAAAACGGAATTGAACAGAATTGAGAAATTAATCAAAAAGTTAGATAAGAACAGTAGACAGAAAGATCAGACCGAAGAACTTGAAGCGTTGAACACAGAAGACGGTACACTTTGGAGAAAAGCAAAGATAATGCGTAAGAAAGCGCAGAAAATCCCAGCTCTACTGGGAGAAAATGGATTTGCATATTCAGACTCTATCAAGGCCGAAACTATTGCCCTAAGTCTAGAGAAACAATTCTCATTAAATGAACTATGTCACAGAGAGACGGAAAATGAGGTCAAAAAATCTACTGAAAACTTCTCCTCCCTCCCACTCACCAATAACTAAATTGATAATCTCAAATGCATTCAGCCCTCTGAGGTAATCAAAGTCATTAAAAATTTAAATATTAAAAAAGCATGCGGGCTTGACTGTATCACCAACAAAATGCTTAAAATTTACCATGCACAATGATTTTCGAGTTTACAGAAATCATAAACAATATCTTTAAATTTAACTATTTTCCAAAAGCGTGGAAGACCGCAGTAGTTGTGCCAATTCTGAAACCCGGAAAAGACCCCATTCAGCCAGAAAACTATCGGCCAATCTCGCTACTCAGCACACTCAGTAAACTAACTGAAAACTTCATTTTAGATAAATTAAACGAGCATCTTGCCGGAAACAAAATCCTTTGCCCGGAACAATTTGGTTTTAGGAAATCCCTAACTACAACGCATCAACTTCTTAGAGTAGTCGAGTATATTACGAGTGGCTTTGAAAAAGGTGAATGCACTGGTGCGGTCTTCCTTGACGTACAGAAAGCCTTTGATAGAGTCTGGATCCAAGGACTAATCCATAAACTTATCAGATACAAAACCCCACCCCATTTACTGCAGCTTCTAAAATCTTATCTCGAAGAGAGAAAATTCGCAGTTAAAATTGGCAACAGCATTTCCGAAGCCAAAATTATGAGAGCAGGCATTCCAAAAGGAGGGAAAATCTCGCCGGTCCTCTAGTCTCTTTATGTTAACGACATTCCAAAAACACATAAAACATTATTAGGTATGTACGCAGTCGATACTGTCATTCTAGCTAAAAATAAAAACCATAAATATACGGCAGCCGGTTTAAACCGACATCTAGCGAAATTGGACGGCTGGTTCCTCAAATGGAAAATTGCCTTTAACGTTAACAAAACAGAAGCAGTGTATTTCGCCAAGGGTAGAAGAAAACACAAACCAATAGTTAAAATTAAAAACCAAACGATCACCTGGTCTCAGCAAGCCAAATATCTTGGCATAATACTAGACGAAAAATTAACCTGGAAAAATTATATGACAACAATAAAAACTAAATTTCGTGCAGCCTCAAGAAAACGTTTTCCTCTAATAGCACGAGATTCGGAAATGAATAGGAAATATAAATTGCTTGTCTACACTGCGATCTTACGTCCGATAATTACTTACGGATGCCCCAGCTGGGGGGGCCGCAGCCAACTCAAATATCAGAATGCTTGAAATTCTAGAAAATAATATAATCCGTCTAATATGCAAGGCTGGATGGTATATGCGAAATGAAGATATAAGAAATGCAATTAAGCTAATCTCTTAAAGGAATTTATCAAAAAAATCTCAGCAAAATTCTATCATAATCTTGATAAAATTGATAATGAAGCCATTCAGCAACTTAAAAATTATTTCCCCGATCCGAAAAGCAAAAGACCCCGGAAGATTCTTTTATAATTGTAACTATAATTTAAAAAAAAATGGTATAGCTATCCTTGCTAACTGTTTCAGACCCTTGCCCCCGCCCCATTCTTCCCAAAACATTTCTAAACCCTGAAGAGCAGTTCCAAACGGCATGTCACTTCCCTTTCAGAGCAAGTAAAGAAAAATTATCACATCCAGAGATATGAGTTCTCTCAACAGCAGTAGCTACTCTTTACAGGCACCAGTTCTTGCAGTGCTCCAGCAACAACCCCACAAGATCCAGATGGATCCCACCCACACATCCTTTGCCTCCAACAACAGCAGCAGACTATCCAATTCCCAGAACTGAAAGTATCCAGCATCACCAATGTACCATTACCGGGGATTAGGGCCCCTTCGGGGGCCATGGGCCCCAAAAATTACTTGTTTACTTGCAGTATAATGGTACCACTATTAGTGTGAAGATTTGGCGATTCTCTCGGTAACTGCAACGAGCTATCGTTCATTCTGTCAAAATTTTAAGCGGGACATTCACAGTTGTTCCACTCCGCGATTTTTGGAATACGGGAAGGAAAAACCTTTCGCCACTGTGGAAAACCTATGAAATTTGGCTTAGAGAATTGGAAGAGTTGGAATTCCGAATAGTTTGAAATCAAATTGGAATGGCCGGATGGCCTTTTGACACCTCGCTGCGAGAGTAGGGAGAAAACAATACTGCTGCCTAGATTGTTACCCCAAAAAGAAGCTAAGACATGTTGAAAGTAACCGCGGAACCCAGACTTACTCCCTTGGGTGGGAGTAAGTCTGGGGACTGTGATGTTTTCCCAGTTCCCACGAGAAAAGAGTCGAGTACCTTTCATTTCAGCCGCAAACCGCAGGCCAGCTGCACCTGGTGGTCATTAACGAGACGTGCGCGAGGGTAATAGCTGCACGCGAAAATCGGCCACAATGCACAGAAATCAATATCTGTCAGAGAGCGTCGGCTTTGAGGAGATTAGTGGGGCTCTTTCATGTCACACCTGTATAGCTCCGGTGGTGAGGAAACTCAGGAACCATACCAAGGTCGAAATTGACCATTTGGAATATGGAAGTTTAGTCGTTGGTCGCTCTTGATTACGATTGTCCAGTGGAGTGAAAGGAAGGCGGAGCTCCACCCCTTGAGGTAAGGACAAATGCGGAATTTTGAAGTTGGAACGAGGAGAGCGGTAGAGAACCGATTTAGGAAGTCTCGAACGTTGTTTCAGACTCCGGAGCGCAGAAAGAGCTGTGTGATCAGCTCTGATTTAAAGTCCCGAATTAATTCGGACTTGGACAACGATCACTGAGAAATCGGCATTATTCCGAAATCTCGGCTCATCGGATATCGAATTGCGAGCACTCCTTGTAGTCTCGTGTTTAGGCTATCACACTGATAGGTGGAAGCTATCCATCCTGTATTGATTTACATCTCTTTTTGAACTACGACTCCATTGAACTTTAACGTCCTAGAACTGTGAACTCACTTGATCGAACTTTGTATATAAATATTTAATCAAGATTTCTATAATCTTTAAATTTAATCTTTCTATAGCTGTGTAAAATAAAAGTACTTAGGTCAACCTAAGCATTGCATTTATTTGGTCGCACATAGGCCAAGACACCACAGGACATTGAATCTTCTCAAACAAGGTGTATCACAAGAAACTTTGGAACATCCGTGAATGACTTGCCTAATGTTTTCGACTGGAATGAGTGGAATACAAACCAGTTTTTGGGACAAATGGGATGGAATGGAGTATTGATGAATCCCCAGCTTTGGACGTCGACAAAGAACTATTGGTTGTATTGCAGCAGTCAAAATTTACACATTGGACCACTTCGTTAATAACGTTGTCACATATATTTCATTGTAGACTTTTTTTACCACTTTTTCTTTTAAATCTATTACGAATCTGTTGAGAAAATCGTTCGGTGTGTGTACGGTGAAAACAGTCCAACAAACAGATAACAGAAATTAAAACTTTATTCTCGAATATTCTGGAAAACACGAAGCGGAGGCAACAGAAAAAACAGCATTGCACTAATTAGCAACACAAGCAAACATCAAACGACTAATGAATCACAGTAGCAGCATTTTCATTACTGCCTGGCGTCTAACAGCTTACTAGCTCACAAAGCGGATAAAACTCCCCAAAATTCGTTTGATTTCAAAGACGTTCGCACTCCAAATGCGATCCCAGTCTATCAACACGTTCAAAGTCGATTGACACTCTCTCCTTGCTCTGTCATCCGAGCGCGGCCCTTTTATAGTCTCAACGACAGGCCGTGATGTCACATGGAATCATCTGGATAAATCCGGATCTCGGTCCCTAATAGAGATATCGAGAAAATTCCAGCATTTTTAGGATCCCCCATTTCGTCGCCAAATATGTCGCTAAGTTGTAAAATGGCCACCAAGTTCGTCGCCAAGGTCAGGTGTCCAGGCGTGGCTGCCGCCGGTCATTCCATACTTACCCCTGTACCACTCTCTTCCCAACCATAAGACTAGCATTGCTGGGAAGCGACTTCCATATTCGTAACATTATAAAACAGAAAATTTATGTGTCTGTGTGTGCATCTGCCACAAGAACTCCTCCTAAACTGTGAAAAGTATGGGCATAAAATTTACACACGACATTCCGGTACATTTCTAGATCAACTATGATATTTTCAACTTTCAGAAATAATTAGTTTTTAAAATATTTAATTAAATAACGAAACTTATCCGCTGTTAAGCCTAATGTTTAGACGTTTATCACCAATAACTTCTAAAATATTTATCGCAAGACAATTACTTTCACACTATCTTAAAGAGCAAAACTTTATCATTTTAATGATGCTAACTCCATTGCGGTATTTTTTTCTGATTGTTATTAACGTTTAAAAAAATATTTTTAACGCAATTGCTCACAATACTTTTTATTCTTATAAAATTAAATTCAAGCCAATTTACTGTTCCGCGCGCTTGCTTTTTCCAGTGTTAAAGTTAATATAAGAAAATATTGTTTTCTTTGAGCATAAATAACAAAGGAGACTTTTTACTTCCGGTATCCGGTTGTCGTAGCATTTACACTTTTTAATACGGTTATACAGTGATCCAATGACGTTAGTGAATTATCCCCTCGATATTTTGTTTAATTTTCATAAATTTTTAAATGATCCTAATGAGTGTGTGTTAAGCATTCAAGGTTTCTTAGTCCGGTTCCTATCGTAGGAAGAGGATAAAGGGAGGTGGGTATAAAAATGTTTTAACGATCTATCTGTCGTAAGAACCCCTCCTAAACGGTAAATAGTTTCGACATGAAATTTGCACATGCAATTCTGGGGTCCGTTCCTTGCACTTTTTTCAACTTTCAAAAAAATTACTTTCTAAGATATATAATTAAATAACGAAAATTAAGACAATTTTCGGCGTTTGATCTCAGTTTTTCGCCAATAACTTCAGAAAAATATATTGCACATAGATGATTTACATGCCATCTTAAAGAGCAGAAAATTATCCTTTTTAATGATTCAATTTAAATGTCATTCCTTTTTTCTTTAATTTAATAAACAATTCAAATTTATTTCACACAATTTGTAACAATTCTTTCTATTATTGTAATAAAATTCAAACCAATTTATCGTTTTATCAAATCATTCATTCCCGTATTTTTACCTACTGCGACAGTAATGATAAAAAAATATTGTTTTTTTAAATATTAATAGAAAGCAAATTTTTATTTTCGCTTTTATTTCGTATCAAATACATCTTTCAGTATGTTTGCAACACAATCCAATGATGTTAATTATTCTCTATCCGTGATGTTTCATTTAATTTAAAAACATTTTAAATGATCATAATGAGTGTGTAAAATCCTTCAAGATTATTGAGCCCGCTTCCTGCCGGAAGGAGAGGACCTAAGGAGGAAAAGGAAGAACACTATGCGGTTTTTCCAGTCAGTGATACAAACACTAAAGAGAAGAGAATTGTAGTCCGGATAATGGCAATAAAATCCAAGATATGAAAGAGCTTATGTTGTCGCCTTCGCAATGATGGGGAGGGGAAAATTGAGTACGAAGGACGGCTAGAATCTTGCCAGCTGGTTCAAACTAAGGAGAGAAGAAGAAGAGAGGTGTTAAACTGCTTGTCGAGAGGGTCAGAGAGCATAGTAGTAGATTAATGAAAATCAACGAAAGACGTTGCTGCGGAAAACTCTTTAATTAAGTTCAAAGTGTTATAAGTACTTCGACTTAAAAATATATTTATCCCGCGCAACGCCGGGTATATCAGCTAGTGAATATATAAAAATTTCCAGCTGACTGGTTGCATCTCTTGCTTCGTCTGGTTGAATATGATATGTAGACAGATTGCGTCTCTGATGCCGGCTAATTTCCGAATGTGCTAGGCCTTCGAAATCTTACATGAGGGTTACCGCTGCTTATACCAAGGTGAGAGTGCAGAATTTCAAACTGAAATTTAGAAAACGATCGCGGCGCCTTCCAACGGCGACCAACTTCTCGAACCAAAACTCGTTCCCATCTTAAAATTCATTAACCGTAAAAGAACTATTTAAGAATCTTCTAAATAAGGAGGGTATGTGTAATAATTATTTAGGACTTTTTAACAAACATGTTTTGACTGAATGATAAATTAGTAACAATTTAAAAAATTATTTTCATTTGTATAAATACAATAATACATTCAGCTTTTTAAAGTGGAATGAATTTCATTAGGAACAATAATGCTATTTGACGCATTATTCTTTAAAAAAAAATTGTAGTTCTGCCTTTTGACAGGTTTATTGTAGAGTAATATAACTTGGGAATAAAAATAATTTAAACGATATTATTACAACTTTGGCTGGAGGTGGATGAATCCTTGTAAGGGCCTTAGGTAATTTTTCGGTAACCCTTTCACAGCTTCCAAAGCCAGATATTTTTTATTTGTTTTAATTTATTCTTTATAAAAGCAATAACAAAAAACATATAATTGAAAATTATCCTTAAAGGAGTTGCATAATGCATAGTATCTAATAGCATAAAATTTTTTAAATAATTTTATACAGTGTGGTAAAAAAAATTATAATTTTTTTTGAAACAGTCTAAATGCTGTAATACAAGGTTTTCCAGGACTGTTTATTTGTGAGCCAGTCAGTCAATTAGAAAAAGAAGAAAAAAAAAAATTGGTCTTCAAGCGAATGTGAAAACATGACAAAAGTCCTAAAAATAATGTTTAGAAATTTAAAAGATACTTGAATTTAATTCGAATAAGTTCTTCTAAACCTGTCGATTAAATGAAAGCAATAATTTTAATTACCATGAAAAAAAGTCCGCGAGGTGTTAGGGGCCCAAAACTTGCGGGGCCCCTTGGCAGTTGCGTAGTAGTTTCTAATGAAGCCCTGCCGATAGTTAAACATATTATCATACATAACATACTAGGGCCTCCTGCTCGTTAATGCTCGCCAACCCCCAGGAGGATTGCTACGTAACATTCCCAAGTTTGATATGCAAACCCTGTTCGCTTCGATCGCTACATTGAGGGCTCTGCGTAGCCTAGCACAAAGACATATATGGTTGTACTTAATAAATTTGTTTCTGATGCTTTAACTTAAATCAGAACAAAATAAATTTGTTAGCCTTAAAGACAGTCTTTTTCTTGATTTTCTAAGCATTTAGTCAAATTGAACATTCAAATGAACAAAACAAAGAAAAGTCAAAATTTAAGAACACTGTGAGGTTTCGTTGCCAAGCTCGCCATAATCACTGTAACCGTTGAAAAGCTCACCATAAGGGGGAGGGGGAAATTTCAGGATTACCACATTTGGCGAATAATTGTCAAAAGAAATTTCATTTTGCCCACCGCACAGTATTTTTAAATCTTGTCATTTGTTCAATTTTGGAAAATGAAATCACGTTATCCATCATTTGCTATAGAAGCTGTGAAATACAATAGCTAAATAACGTGTTTTTTGGGAGCCGCTCAAGAGAAATATTTTTGGATGGCTAGCATAAATTTAGTATCATCTTTTGGTAGAAAAAATACTCTATAATGGCAATTATATTTGATTACTCGACTAAATTCCGGCTTCATTTTAACATGTCATCTGCAAACAGCATGTTATTTTAACACGATAATAATGTTTATATACTGGCATACTGTCTGTAAATTGGGAGATGCGACGTACGTAATGCAAATACACCACTCCTGAAATTTAATGGAAGTAATTAAGTGGAATTAATTAAATGGAAGTATGCGAGAAAATCGATGAGAAGACGCTTCGATCTTTATTCTTATTTTAAAAATTGTTTGCTGTTTTCGGCTCTTAATTTCAAGATGCCAATATACTGAACTGGGTGTAATAACAAAATTCAAAAGGACAGCGTTTTATCTTAAGAAAAAAAGAATTAATGCGAAGCTTCTGAGCTGTATTTCGGGTTAATTTCTTTTCTAGCTATATTTTCATAATGTTCAGTGCATGAAAGTTCTTTTAAATAGAATTTACTATTGTTTGTTAGCAACGGTAAATACCATTCTTTGTAAATTGCTTTAAATGCTCAAGATAATCTGATTAAAGTGATTTCATTAAAAATAAATTTATGACAGTAAAAAAAACTTATTGTGTAGTTCTTGATCTTGCGTAGTTTCGATTTTCCACCTGGGTCCACTGAAAATTCGTGAATGAGAAGCCGCCGGATAAGTAAGCGGGGTCTCGCTCCTGGATGGGTATGCAATAACGATGGTGTGGCTCTTAGGACCATCGCCGATGAGCGGTTGTACCCCAGTAAAACGGGGTGCCGTCGCATGTGTCGGTCATAATGAGACTATAATGCGGTTGCCTGAGCGCCCGATGTCTGTCGTGGCGGCCGGTCATTCAATTCAAATACGTATTGCTTGTGCTGGGACAGGGTCTTCCTTGTGTGTTTACGCTGTTTTGATACAAAATGTATGATTTTAGTGCAAATTCTTCACTAAAGCTTGGTAAATTACAGCTTTAAAATTAAGGAAAATCCGATTTCTCTGATTTAATTGAAAAATAATTACTAAAAATACTGTAACAGCAATTTTTACCTTAAATATCTATTCTTAAGCAAAATTGTATCTTAAGCGAAAATTCCATAGAGTAAATATGTTGCTTCCCGTTTCCTGTAAGTATTCGAATATTTTCAAACACTTAAAGAATATTTATAGCTTAAATTAACAATAATTCCATTTAGTATTCTCCTATAAAGTCATTTTGAAGCATTTGTTGTGAAAAGAAATATCGTAAAATTGCAAATCTTTCAAACAATGGAAAAAACTTCTGAAAGCGACTACAAATTTTTAAAATTTTTTGATAAATGTTTCTTAATAAAATACAACATTAAAAATCTAGGAGTTTAAAATCGTCGCTTAACAAGCAACACCACTTATCTCAATTTGTTGAAATTTCAGTTGCGAAAGAAAAACTTAATTATTCGCAACCAATAACAAAAATTCAGAAATATTCGTTATTGATTACGAAAAATTCAGTCTGTTCTTCCTCTTTGAAATTTCAACAAATTGAGGTAGGTGGTGTTGCTTGTTAAGCTACGAATTATACTTTTCCCATTAGTTTAATTCATGTATAAATCATTTTTGTTGTGAAAAGAAATATCGTAAAATTTCAAATCTTTCAAACAATGGGAACAACTTTTAGAAGCCATAGAAAATATTTTAGACGCCATTAAATAAAAAATATGATGGTGAATGTTCTATAAAGATTCGTTCTATATGATTCGTTTTGAAACAGGTTTAAAGCTATATCCGTCGGAGATTCGCTGATGACGTTATATAATGTCCTCCATGTTCGAAATAAGATAGCGTATCTTTCGCACATTTTAATGGAGAACAAAACGTGAAAATACCTGCACGTGCTTCAAATTTAGGTCATCCATGTGTTACGTAGTTGCCTGAAATGTGGAAAGCACGCTATTTCGGATTTTTCGACCAATATTTTATTCCATGTTTAAAAGTAGTATTTTGAACGTCAAAACAAATGGACACAGCATGCAATAATTTCGCATATACAGTAGAACCTCGCAAATCCGAACTAATTGGGACAGGTGCCTGTTCGGATTACCCGAAATTCCGATAAAAATAGAAAAGAAAAAGACGTGTGCTAAAAAAAATGTAAGTTATAAGTACTCGGTACTACTGTCTCTTGAATTCTTTTATTCAAAAGCAATAGAAAGAGAATATGTCTCCCCTTTTCATTAGAATAATGGATGTGCTCCTGTATGAAGTGACCTTATCTTACGGCAAATTGTATTAGTTTCTTCAATGTGTACAAAATTATGCATGCTGGAAAAGTACTTTTTTGTTTTTAGTATGTATATTTAAATCTTTTCAATTACATATAATTTTCGAAAATAAAATGGATTCTGATTAACCGGAATGTCGGATTAGCGGGGTTCTACTGTACTTATGATGAGAGCTAACAATTTCTTAATTACTAGATATTGTAGGGTCTTAGCCCAGTGAAACTGGGGTCTGATCAGATATCACAAGACACAGCAATACAGTATATTAATTTTAATTAAGTTTCTTGATTAATTGACTTTTTACAAGAAAATTTACAGAGATGAAAAAAACATTCCAATAATCTGCCTAACTCCGAATGAGATATCGAGAGTCAGAAGTCAAAAGTTCATAACTGGATGCAATCGCAGTTATAAGTGTGAGTCTACTCGTAAGTGATCGATTAGCAATCGATTTAGGAAACTGATAAAGTTCAGTCAAAAGTTCAACTCAGGACGAGTTCAAAGTCCGATGGTCGGAAATAGAAATTTGAGGTATTCTACCGCTCAAATAGTCGAAGTAACTACCAAAGAGTTACGTGAATTACCAAGGTAGGTAATAGGCAGGGAGGTATGGCACGCTCTCTAATTCTGAGAAATTCTCAAGGAATTCTCGGATGCTTTTCCAGCTCTCCTAAGAGCTATCCAGCCAAGGTTTGGCTTTCGATTTTCACGGGACTAGGCGCCCGTACAAGTCTAGGATCTCGAGTTAAGACCTGACTTCCAATCTTCACCGATCTCAAGAATCGAGATCTGAATCCGAATCCAATTGAGTCTCAACTCAAGTCTCCGTCTCCTCTTCCAAACTCCAAACTTAAAAACCCCTTCGTCCGACACCTCTGAAGCGTGGCCGAAAGGTTATGTTCTCAGTGATTTGTCGGGTGGTTAACCGCGGTCACCAACCGCGACCCACCGCCTCCTTTTCTCTTCTCATCATTCGCAGAGGGTTGAAACATCAAAGCTTACTTTGTCGGCAAGTCAACATGTCGCCGCGCCCGGGAGGTCCGGCGCGTGTGCCTTGTGTAAACCAGGGTGTAATTTACGACTTAAGATAACGTCGCGGCTCCTTCTCTTCTAGCTTTTGGCGAGTTCGTTGGAGGTCTTTTCCTGTGGGAAACTGTGGGCCCGGAGACCTCACAATATTGATCCATAGTCTTCCGGAAGAGAACAATTTTCACTTTCGTTTTCCATACGAACTTGAGAAAACGAAATTCTAGAATATTCTTATGTTTTGTTTTTCCGCCATTACCTAGATCACTTTCGCGTACCCCTAACTGGTCCTCCACGTACCCCAGGAGTACCCGTACCCACAGGTTGGGAATTAAAAAAGTCATCCTTTGCATCTCTCAAAATAAATTTTGTCTATTTTTTGAAAGAAGAAAAAAGATTTAATTTTTAAAACAAGGAGCTGTATTTCATTCTTACAGCGTTAAGAAAGAATATACTATGAGTATTCTACAATAATTTATTCTTTCATACTAATTATGGCAATAAAAAGTACAAAGTGGTCATAGATTATTGAACCCATTTCAAAAATTAATTGAAAAAAAACTAATAATGTTACAGCTACATTTTTTTTTAAATGAGAGAGCAAATAATTTTTACTTTCTCGTATACGAAGTATACAAAGAGAAAGTATTGTAATTGTCAAAAAATTCGAACTCGAGATTCTGATGAATCTCCACGTTTTAGACCTTCCTGAGTCTGAAAAACACAATTTTGGAATTATGTTATTAAAGTTTAAGCAATCTAATAAAATGAACGGGTAGAATAATAAAAAAAGATGAGAAGCTAATCCTTTTTAACCCAGTCACACTTTAAAGCTGATTTTACTTTTTTAATTGTTATAATTTTCCTTTTAGGAATAATCATAAAAATGGGCGCAGGTCATTTTAAAATTATAATGACTCAGAGTTTAGGAAGCAAACGGGACAAATAGTATAAGGGACGTATGGCAACCCTAGTTAGTGGGAAAATGACGCCGTTTTGGGAAGTATACGAGAAAGTTTAGGGGAGACCACTCCCGCTGGTTTTTACAGATAGGGGGCGTACCATTACTGCTCTCTTAATTTGTTTCAGCGAGAGATTTCCTTGTGCAATAGCTATCGATCATCGGAAACCGATGCGTGTTTTCTGGTTTCCTTTTTTAGTTTTTCTTGAATATCTCGAAAAATATTCAGATTTTTCACTACATGCGAATTAACAAATTAAAGAGCGCAAAATTCCTTACAAATACATGTTTCTTTTTCCTTCTACCTTTAAAAGTTTCGCGGATAATGGTTCTCAAAAATGGGAGATGTCCAATATTTTGCGACCACCATAACGACGCATTACCTATCTAAAAAATGCTTTTTAAAATGCAATATCATTTTTAAAAAATAAAACCAGCAGTTGTAACATTATAATTTTTTTAATATTAATTTTTGAAATAGATCTAATAATATATGACCACCCTCTATTGTTATCTCCAAAAAATTCTATCTCGAAATTTTGAATGCATCTCCATATTTTAGACCTCCTTGAGCAAAAAGAAAAATGTATCTGTCTGGGAGCTTAATGAATGAGATACGCAGCAAGCTATACGGATGAAATTTGGTATGCGGTATTTATACTAAAACGGAAGAATCTATATGCATAAAACGCTAAGGTACGCGGCACAGAAAAGAGGATAATTTCTCTTTTGCCTACCGGTTTGTGGTAGGTATAAGATCATGGACATTCGTTCTGGAGTAAAACAAGTTTTTCTCGGAAAAAAAAGGAGTTTAAGACGTAAACTTCACAGGCTCTACAAATAATAAAGGCAATGTGTATGTGTGTTGGCGCTCTACATGGCAGCGCTGGACCTAGAACTGCGAACTTTGGCACATACATACTTTTTAGAGTGGGAATGTGCACCTCGGAGCCCTTTTATTGAAATTTTAAGAAGAATTTTAATTAATTAAAAATTAAGCAAAATTTTGGCCTTTCTTCCTTAATAACTTCCGAACAAATTACAGCACAATTTGTATCTGTAACCCAAGCTCTCTGACGTATATTAAGAAATATATCCAATCAACTGAATGATTTTGGTTGCTATGTTTTCATGCTTTTTTCGCATGTTTTAATTCAGCTAGCAATCGAATGCATATTTTGTAAGAGAAATAAGAAAGTGAAGATGGCGCCGGCAACGTGAAATTAGATGTTTCATGGCATGTTCAGTTATTTGCCTCTATTAGGGACATTCATGTAGACAATGGACAACACAGGTGCAAGGCCACTAAAAGAAAATGGGTTAATTATCTACCCCAATCTGAAGTTTAAAATTACATTGTTAAAGCAGCCATGAATATAAAATGATACAAGATTCAATTGAAATCATGTCCCCGGCGAACAAGATGGTCGCCGAAGGAGGCTAAAATTTCTTACAATATAATGAAACTTCGGATTGAAATTATTCAAAAGAGATCAGTAAGTAATTAAGCAGATGTGCTTAGGCGAGCTAGAGAACGTTCAGATCAATAAATCAGCGAAGGGAAATTTGTGTTAAATTCATCAATTTAGGCGAACAACATGGAGCTTACTATTAAGAATATTGTATCTTGGGTACTTTTCTGATATACGCGCACCACTTGGTGCCTTTTTTTTTTGTCTTGGCGAATTTTCTTGGAGGGTTGCTCGCAAGCTTGGATCAGCTTCTTTCTTGGCGATAGTTGACGCGCGCTGTATTTTTGGCGAGCTCAAGTGCCGGGAGCCAGAATGCGCCAATTTGGTTAAAAAAACATGGTGTGCATATACTAAAGCTGATTGTCTGCGCGGGATCAGCTAGTTCATTCTTAATTTCAGACAAACTTTTACCTATGGAAATCTGTCTGTGCGTCTTTTCGTTAGTGTGCATGTGAGCATGATAACTCCAAAACGCAACCAGCTAATCAGAGGAAATTTTGCACATGGTTTAATTTTTAGAACTTGATATTGAACCCGAAACCACCTTTTGTTCAATATATAAAGAGCAAAATCAAATAAAAATGCAATTAACAATTCAAACAAATTCAAAAAATATTACAATGTTCACATTACATTTTTTTTTTTATTCGTTCAATATATTACGTTACGGTTAATGTAGATAATCGATTATTATGCATAATAACCGATGATTATGCATAATAACCAAGTAAACAGGTTAAAGTGGATAATTTATAAGAATTTACTACATTAACCGGTTATTATGCATAATTACCAATGAAGTTCGGGAATGTGGTTATTTTCAACGGTTGTTGGTCTTACATTTGAAAATTCAGTTTTAATTAAATGTTTTAAATAGAATTTTGATTTATTTAGTGATTTTGTATTTCGCCGACTACATAATTGAGTGATTTTTATTGATTTGCTAATTAATTAATTATCGTTTGCGTGGGGTTGAATGAATTTTCTTGATGATTTTCTGGAATCCATGATTTTGAAGTCTGTCTTTATTTGCGTGGTGGTTTCTTTGATTCTTCGCAATATTATATTCTTTTTTGTGTTATATCTACAGTGTTTCTTCCCAATTGCAATTTTTAAAACAGAGTAAATCTATTAATTCTTCGTTATTCCTTGCTGTAAAGAACATTTGCCCCTAGTAGCTTCGCTACTAGGGCAAATGCTTTATTTTTATTTGCATTCTCTGATATACTTGTGTTCTCCTCTAATTTCTTCAACATTATAACATTCAATGAGCTAGCAAAGCTATTAGGTTCCAGATCCTGCTGCTAGCGAAGCCGTAAGATGTTTTTTTAAGTAAAAAAAATATTGTCCAATGCTCACAGCAGATGCCGCAGGCATCGCGAGCACAATTTTTCCTGTTTCACTTTATTATTTAAAAAAACGCCGATTCCTTACATTCATTGAGCTAGAGAAGCTATTAGGTTCCGGCTCCCGCTGATAGCGAAGCCGTATGATGTTTTTTAATTAAAAAAAAATTGCATGGTGCTAATTTAAGATGCTGCAGACATCGCGACCACAATTTCTCCTGCTTCACTTGCTTATTGAGAAAACGCAGACTCCTTACATTCAATGAGATAGCGAAGCTACTAGGCTCCGACTCCAGGTGCTAGTGAAACCGTAGGTTAAAAAAATATTAAGTCTTTCCAGTGCCCATTTCAGATGCCGCATGCATCGCGAGGGCAGTTAAAATACTACATTTGAAAGAGAGAAAGTGCATAGACAAACCATGACTTCCGTATGTTTAATAGTTTTTAAAAAACTTGGCATTAAGTGTTTCTGGAATCAAAATATGAAAATAACGAAAGTTATTCGTTCTATCCAAAACGTTTATTACTAGAGTAAGAAGTCCCCCCCCCCAAAAAAAAATCTTGATCAATTAAAATTTAAAATCAGTTTACAGTTAAATATGCACGCAAAAGTACTAGAGACCTGAAACATTATCGCATGACATAAAATTTACGTTAGAGTTGATTTTTCAATAAATTTTGCTGAATTTATCACATTTGCCAATGAAGTTTGGTCAATGATATCACATGCCAATGTAATTAATCACATTAACAAAATTTCATTGGTAATTATGCATAATAACCGGTTAATCTGGTAAATTCTTATAAATTATAAACGTTAACCGCCTTAACTTGTTTACTATGCATAATCGCAAGTTATTATACTACATAATAACCGATTATCCACATTAACCATAACATATACATATATATATAACAACGCTTTGCCCATGTTATCTTGTGAACACGATAACTGGAATAATTTTGATTTGATTTTAACCGGCCTGGAATATGCTGAAAGGATAGTGAAACTCTCGGCCGAGTTCGTAGATGGGCTATCCAACTCAAAGGGGGTAGAACTGGTGGTGGGGGGGTTTCCCCATAATTCCTTTACGATTGAAGATACAAAGAAATTTCAAATTAAGCGAATTATCGCCTTATCATAACGAACAATTTTTGCATTTAAACTTTTTCAATAGCTGCAATTCCTTACAAGTTATGAGCTGAAAAGTGATTTTCACTCCTCTCCCCCGTAAATTAAAGCACATTTCATCCTATGCATATTGCCCCTTGTTGGAAAGCTCTCGTCATTTTCAGTCTCTTCCACCCTCTTTTATTATTCCTGCTCTAATCCTTATGAAAATAGCGGGCGAAATGTTCTTTTCCTTATATATCCGGACTAAAGAAATCTACCTTAGACTGCCGGCTTGCCGACGGGGATTTTCTTTCTTTTTTTTTTTTAGTTTCTCGTACAAGTAGTATACAAAGAGAAAGTATTGTAATCGTCAAAATATTCGAACTCGAGATTTTATTGAATCTCCACGTTTTAGACCCCCCTGAGTCCGAAAAACACAATTTTAGAATTGTGTCTGTCTGTGAACAAGATAACTCAAAAACGGTTAGAGCTAAAGGGAGGAAATTTGGTACGTGATCTTTACACTTAATTTGTAGATTTCTATCAAATTTAGGACAAAATCCGTCCACGGGAAGTCTGTCCGTGTTCATGTGAACACGATATCTCAAAAACTTAAATAGCTGGATCGATAAAATTTGGAACACAGTTTTATCAACAGGAATGTAGGTCCGTATCAAACTTTGGACCAAATCCGTCGAAGGGTTAACTATCTGTCGGTCTGTATAATCGCATACTTGTGAACACGATAACTCCTAAACGCAATAACTTGGATAAATGAAATTTGGTATATGGTCTTCTAACCTTAATTGTAAAACTGTATCCAACTTTGGTTTCAATCGGTTGAAGAAAATGCGTTCAAATTGCATATTCTGTTTCTTCGCCATTCTACGACGCAAAAAAAAGGCGCGACCGATTCGCGCGTTCCTCCCCATCTGTGTTAGGGAATGGCTCATGTTACTGTCACTTGGTGTATTTCCCCACAGCCAACACCACCCGTGTGGTAGATATGAGAAAATTTTGGGGAGACCATTTCCGTTGGTTTCTCATGCAAGATGTGTTATGAATTTCGAAATTGATTTAGCACGACAAATTTGACATGTATCACGTCAACATGAAAATGTACCTTTATTTTTAATTAAAATAAGAAAATCTGTTGCTTTTCAACCAAAGATTTTTAAAATCTCGTAGTTTCTCAAAAAATTGCATATCGTGTCAAACAATTTTTAAAAGCCGCAGAATGCTAATTCTTTTCTTAACTTATTAATAATTTTTAAAAAATGAATATACAAAATTTAATTAAAAAGTGTGAGTGGAAACTTAAATATGTGTTTACAGCCTGGAATATATAAAGGCAGCTATTTGAAATTTTCATCGACCTTTAAAAGCGAATAGTCAAGTTTTGAATCAATTTTTAAGTAACAAGAAACTTCAAAACAATTTTCATGTAAAGGAGATATTTTTCACTATCAATAAGGTAAAAAAGAAATTTTATTTAAATATCTCTCCTTCTCATGTTTTTGGCAATTTTATCTTCGGCGTTCAGGCAAAAGTCACTAAATCTACAAAAAAACTTTTTACGGACTGTTGCTAATTAGAATTTCCAATTAATTATTTAGTGATATAAAACTGTAATATAAGCATCAGTAAACCAACCGTAAGAGCTGAAATTTTTACTCTTTATTTATCATATCGACTGAAAATACATCAAATACTTACTTAGCGATCTTTTCAACGACGAATTTATATTCAATTTATTAAACAAATCTTCAACGACGCCATGTTATCTTCTTGCGCAATGTAAACATAGTTTCTAATTAATAAAAAATTAACTATTTAATTTTTTGACACGAAATCTTCTCTAAAAACTCTCCTTATGCTTTATAGTATTTGTGAGCAAAATTTGAAGAAAATTATTCAGTAGCTTGGATTTCTATACCGTACAAAAAATAAATGAATAAAAATAAATATATATATAAAATGGCGTTTCTATTTTATTTCTATTGATAAAGAATAAAGTGAAATAAAAATACAACAACAAATAGAAGTTTTAAGGAAAAATAATTCAAAAACAGAACACAATCAAACAACGAACTGCGTTTTTAAAACAAAGCATATATCCATCTTGTGCAAAGAGGAAAACAGTACGAAGAACAGTTCAAAAATATGATTTCCAACTTCTTGCTTCCCGACCATAATCGCTTGCTATTTTCCTGTTACAGTTCTGAGCAAAATTGTGTCGAGGTAACGGGAAGACGAACTATTATTCAGTCTTCTCTAATGAACTTGCTCACCGGATCAAGGACTCACATCTTGCTACGCATTTGTAGATTCTAATGCGTTGTTCTCTTTCTGGCAACTGTTTTCACTTATTCTAGCTTAATAGCTGCTTGATGGTTTTGTCTGTTATTAAGCTGTTGTTAATTTCGTAACAAATTTATGTTTCAGGTGCTCGAATTCCAACTAAATCAGAGTTTCCCAACCTGTGGTACGCGTACCCCTGTGTATAAGCGAAGAACAAGTCAGAGGTATGCGAAAGAGATCTTGGTAATGGCGGAAAACACAAGACATAAGAATATTCTAGAATTTGTTTTTCTCAAGTTCGTATGAAAAATGAAAGCGAAAATCATACGAGTCCGAAAGCCTATTCACGAAATAAGAAAATGGAAGAAGTGGATTAATTTATAGTAATTGAGTAATTAATTGTTAGCTCTCATCATAAATTAATGCAAAATTATTTCTGTGCGTTTTCAATTGTTTTGACGTTTGACTAATATTATTTAAAAAATATAGAATAAAATGTAAAGTCAAAAATTAATCCTACAAATTTTATTAAGTCTATTAGAATTGAGAGACTCATAAAATAATCTGAGCCCTTGGCGTTATTGACAAAATCTTTTTTGTACTGAGGATGGTTGGAGAAGATATAGAAATAGGGGGTACTCAAAAATAGAAAGACTAATCAAGGGGTACGCGAGGGAAGAAAGGTTGGGAACTGCTGAAATAAATGCTTCTCGTGACGTCACAGTTGCTAAATAAATGCAACTGCTCATATCATTAGACTTACAACTGCTGTAGCGCACCCAAGGTAGAGTAATAAATATCGAGTACGCTTAGCTGCAATAATCTATAGAAAATTTTTATTTACACTGTATGCACAGAATTATTAGCTACGTACCGTAAAACGGGTTACTTTGCACCGATTTTCAGGGCTTCCGACTTCCGACAGAATTTCGAGATTAGTTGCATCTATTTCTCTATAAGAAAGACTTTTCTTATTTTTTCCTCATTGAGTGATTACTACAGAAACGTTTTGTAGCAAACTTTGGATCATAATAAGTAATTAAAAAATTAGTTATGATTTTTCGAAATTTTGGTCCAAGTTGCTAAAGGTGGGAATTCTTTGCACTGGTTTATTTCCAGTATATTTCAAACACAAATTCACTGGATACAATGCTAGATATATTTATTGAAAGCCCGGATTCAAATAAACAAGAAAGATAAATTTTATAAAACTTAATTACAATTAACGATTTTACACCATTGTAAACGGTCAAATCAGGATGGCGTTTTAGAAATACTTTTATCCAATTATTTCCGGGCGAATTATTTATATATCTATCTATTACCAGACCTTCTTAGTAAAATAAACTTTTTTATCGTTTTAAGATCTATACTATTGACAAGAGAACGAAATTAACAGAACTGGATTGCACGTTGCAGCAGTCTTTTTCTTCTCATTGGAGAAAAACAGGGGATTTCCATGTTTCCTTAAATGCATTAGCTTTCTTTTGTAGCAAATTATTCGCTATGGGTACCAAAACAAGTTTCTGCCTCTTTAAGAGTACTCTAAAATTGTGAAATGACGTTAAATCAAGCTTCAGAGAACTCCATATGTACTTACAAGCCCCTAACTTTCTTTTATACACATTGGATATATCTGAAGCTAAAGCAGACATTGTTCTTCTATTATTTAATACAATAACAAATTAAAAAACCAATTGGGGTTGCTTTTTACCGCAAATTTTCATCGTGCAAAAAATCCCTCCTTTCTGACCAAACCACCTTCAAAGTTACTCCAAGTCAGAAAGAATTTAATTATAACTTAACTAACAAATGTATTTGACAACCAAAGCAACGAAATGAAAACTATAATTATTATCCTTCATATTTCAATGCCCTTGAGGTTCAGAAAAGTTATAATTTATTCGCCGGAGAGAGATTTTTCAGCACTAAAATTTTCGTTGAAAATCTGGCTCACTTTCTCTTCCTTCTGTAACTTTCAGAATTATTGTTATATACGTTTTTGAGGAGTGAAATACACTAGAAGTGTTGCCAAGAAGCCAGCAAAGAAATCTCAACCCCATACCCCTAATCAGTTGATCTCTATTTCACTCTCACGAAAATTTTACTCTAGTGCAAAGTTACCTCCACAACGGTATCCCAAGAATGGGTTCGTTATATTTAGGGATTAGGTACTGAATTTCTCACAGCTGTATGTCCGTTGGACCACAAAATTGATAGAGTCCTTGCCCAGAATACTTCTGAATAATTAAATGTCCATCAAACCAGTTCTCTAAACATCTGGAAAAATCTCAGAATTCCCTTACCCACAGCGTCACCAACCACGTCTGGTCTTTCTATCTCCAATGTCAAACTTCGAATCTGGACCACATTTAAGCATATATCACACGGACAGCTATCGTGCTCTGTTATCGTGAGCGCGAGCGCAATGCCACTCACAAAAAAAGTTTGTAGCAAGTGACCGGTCAGACAAGATAACGGAAATCATGGGCTGTATTCGCTGGCGAACTACGCCACCTTCTAAGTCACACCCGATTGGTTTGAATTTTCGCTGCTGACGATTTTCCGTCACCATCGTGGGCATTTTGAAGCCGGTTGAATACAGCCCACGATTTCAGTCATCTTTTCTGACCGGTCACAGGCTACTAACATTTTTGGTGAGTGGCATTGCGCTCACGCTCACGATAACAGAGCACGATAGCTGTCCGTGTGATATATGCTTTAGTAAACATCTGGGAAAGCAAACAATACACTTTTCTGACCTGCGGGGATCCCCTGAATGAGTACGTTACACTTCATTATCTTTTAGGCTGTGCTGTGTCTTCACGGCCTTTTTACTTTCTCGTTTCAAAAGTATGAAAAGAGAAAAGTCAGTATTCATCAAACAATTCGACCTCCACATTTTGATGAATATCCATAATTTTAAATCCCTATAGTCAGAAAAAAACCATATTTTGAATTGTATCTGTCTGACTATCTCAACTTTGTTACTCAAAAATGCAACAAGTTAGACGGATGAAATTTGGTGATGATCATTACACAAAAATTTTAGATTTCTGCCAAAATTTCAACGAAATTCGTCTACACAAAGTTTGTCTGCCTGTTCCTGCGCGTGGATGTCAGCATGAAAAGTTAAAAAAGTACTCAGCTACTTAAATATTGGCATATTTGTAGTAGAAGCTGAGATATGTATCAAATTTTGGACTAAATCCGTTAAGGGCATCGTCTACATTCATTTTGTTTCTGAATTTATGTTTTAAAAATGTTGAAGTTGAGAAAGCACGTTCACACAGATAAGTGGTCAAGAACTCCATGAAATGTCTCATTGGCAATTGTTGGATACTGTTGTCGAACATTTATACAGAACGGGAACAATGGCGTTTTTCTGAAAAACGGTTTTAAAGTCTGGCCACATGATATGTCAATTAAGGGGTCTTCTTCTTTCGATGTACTTTTTGACATCTAGTCTTCTTCAAAAGAATTTCTGATCCAGTGGTTCCCATCTTCAATTTTCGGAAAGTAGCGACTAAAACAAATATGAAAAGGCTTACAAACTCCTCTGACTTGGACTCTTGTCTACCGTTCTGCGGTCCACTAATATGTTACCCACGGCCCATAGGATGGGAACCGCTACAGTTGAGTATTGACTCTGGACACGCGGCGAATCGCACGGTACAGTGACAAAAAGAAGAGTGGAGAAGGAGAGAAGATGTGAGTAAAAAGAAGATATCTGAGTTTGTTTCTACTAATTATGACACTGTATTCATTCCTAAAGACCAATTCGAATTCTTCTTATAAGTTAGGAATAAACACTAGCTTTGTTTCAGATTCGTAATTGTTATTTTTCATTTTTCGATGAAAATTTTTCAGAAGGTTAAAAAAAGAGGTTCGGATTTTCCAAAATTTCGGATTCCTGGGGTTCTACCGTAAAAGTTAAAGAATTAAGTGACAATGGGAGTAAGAATTTCATTTTAATATACAGCCTTAATTATCCTAATTTCAGTCATAGATTTATATTATATGTATTATTCATTCTCAGATTCGGAAAACGACCGCGCTTTAGCGCATGCGTCAGGCGGAGTTCATTCCACCAAGATAAGGGTGAAGTGAAAAATGGAGGGGAGATGTTTACATTTTACTTAGCCTTTACTTACAATCTAAATAGCCCGTTTTGTTGGACGTGTGATTGGAGTTATTAATTTCCCATTTTCTGCTTCACGCTTCCAAAATTAAATACATTAAATAAAGTATTCTTACTACCACTCCTAAAAGCTTTATTACCACTTGAATTATCCATGGGAGCAATTAATACACAAGTTTAGAATTAAAATAGTAGGATTCAAAACGAAAATGAATATTTATATCGGAAAAGGCTCACTTAAAAAAATGCGCTTAATCCGACGAAGATCACGACCTAACAAAGAAATCCGCGGGAAAGAGCTCATCTTACTCGCTGCATGCATCCCTGCTCCCCTTTCCGTGTTAAAATCGTCCAAAAGTGCTAGTCCAATTGAACTTTATCAGTTATTTTAAAGTAGAGTATGGTTTATAGATGAGTCAAAAGATTGAATACAAGACACAAAAACTAAACTCAAAAGTCTCGTCACATGGTTGCTAGTTTAGTTTAGATATATTAATGTCCCGTTTTGAAGCAACACAGGGGCTATTTTGGGACCGACCGCGTAAGTTTGAATCGCGGTCAGATAACGAGGACGGCACCTGAGCTGTCACCCCTCTCCAAACTTTCCCACCACACCAGCGCCCTTACGTCCTGTTGTCAGGCCTTGCATCCTATTGGATAAGCCGTGGCGGGGTGGGTGTTGTGCACCACACCATCGGCATGATGTTTGGCCCTCTACATGCGATTTAGAGTGCAGCAGTGTAGGGTCTTAGCTCAGCTATACTAAGCTATGAAGGACTCACCAGACGACACAGCCATATTAAGATATTAATATTTTAATGAAAATTCTTGATTAATTGAACTTTTACAATTTATACAAATTAATATCAATTCAAACAACTCCGCTTCCTCAGGACGAGATAGCATAAGACAAGTTAAAAATCAATCTGGATACAGTTCGCAGATTTTCACGAGTTCACTCGAGGTAATGCAAAAGTTCTAAAAGTTCTACTCTAGGCGAGTATAAGTCCGAAGTCCGGAATAATGATCTGAGGGAAGAATCAGCTCAGATTTCTAACAGATAACCTCTCACGGGTTATATCAAATAACACGAAGTTAATTCGTAGCGACGTAAGGCACGTCCAATTCAATCAGAGTTCCTAAGAACTTCCCACTCGAGATGAGCGATAAATAGCCAAAGGTTGGCTTAGGTTAACAGGGCAAGGCCCGGTACAGCAGCTTCTCAGCCTGAGAACTGCTTTCCCAAATTCTCCGTCACGAGAATTCTCCGGTTCTCCAAACGAACCCTTTCTTGATCTCTCGATCATCCTCTCCATTCATCTCTGGTTCCAGCTTAAAAACCCTCCTTGGGACCTGCCCTTTTTAGGCGGGGTCAAAAGTTCAGCTCTTCATTGGCAGGAGATGGGACCCTTTCTCCCAATGACAAAACTCTGTCTTTAACTCCTCAATCGCATTGGTTCTAGGCGTACGCAATGCATCTCCCTTGCTCCGTGTGTGTCCACTCGAGGTCAAATGGCGGTGAATTTCAAACGAAGACCCTCCGGGATGACGCAATCTGGGAAGGCTTTGTCGGCCCTTTTCTCCGGCCGCTCTCTGGTAGCGACCTGGGAGGCCCGGTCACTTTTTCCGTGGGAAAATTTGCGGGTGCTTTTCAGGACCTCACAGCAGGCACAATATACGGCGGATCTTATGTGGAATTGGGTTTTGGGCCTGGGACCCCCCTGACCCGAAGCCGAAGTCTTACCACTAGACCACTGCGGCCCCCACTCGGTTTTCATAATAACGCTTTGAAATTTCCGCTGATCGCGGAACAATCTAAAGACACTCTCGGCCGACATGTTAACGACATAACATGTTAGTGAATATTGGCGTGCGTTTGGTGAAAAACCGTAACAAAGATTCTCCAAGATACGTGTGAATTAGTGAAAATATCAGGATGACGACGGCGGTACTGAGATGAAAAGACCCATTCCGGAAAGTTTTGGCTCAGTTTAACTGCGATCTGTTATTTGACTGCAGGAAAGCAATTTTGAGTATCTTGCATGATTAGCGGTATTAATCGGAAGAGGAAAGTTAGTTAGTCTTTCGTGTGAATAATTTTTTAAATTATATCAGGTTATTTTTTGATAAACCTTAGTACAAATTCATTGCGGGAAAAAGAAATTCAGCTATGGTCTCATTTTGTTCATAAATTCGTCCCCCCTTTTATGTTTGTTTTAATAATTTTTCTTTTTTTTTCTTTTTGGAAAATCACTGTACTGAGGACAGATTTCATAGAACAATATCATGCTCATCTTGGGTGTATTTTGAGTCCCTTTGGTGTTTTTGTAACTCTACTGCTCTTTTTTTTCACTGGCGTGTAAGAAACCCTTACTTTTCTCACGTATCTAAACGCTCGTTATCGAAAGGTAATCTCAAACAAGTACTAAACAAACGGAGAGGTTCTCATCAGTAACGCAGGTGTATATTTAATCACTTTCGGATGAAAATACGGGAAATTCAGAAATAATTTTGTTATTCAAGGTAATAATATTACATGTTTTACTTAGATTTTTTTATCACATTGAGAAATGAAAACATGTTGCGTTAGAAAACCCAGACCATATCCAGACAGAAGAAAGATTACATGAAGGATGAACTTTTTTACTTTCTCGTATACGAAGTATACAAAAAGAAAGTATTGTAATCTTAAAAAAATTCGAACTCGAGATTTTGACGAATCTCCACGTTTTAGACCTCCCTGAGTCCGAAAAACACAATTTTGGAATTATGTCTGTCTGTCTGTGTGTCTGTCTGTGAACACGATAACTCGAAAACTATTAGAGCTACGGGGATGAAATTTGGTATGTGGTCTTTAAACATAATTTGTAGGTTTCTATCAACTTTTGGACAAAATCTGTCAACGGGAAGTCTGTCTGTCTGTATGTTCGAGGTCATGCGAACGCTATAACTCAAAAACTTGAAAAGCCAGATGGATAAAATTTGTTACACAGTTTTATCGTCATGAGTGTAGGTCCGTATAAAATTTTGGGCCAAATCCGTCAACGGGTTGACTGTCTGTCGGTCTGTATAATAGCATACTTATTCTACTCCATGCGCATGCGTGAATGCCTGTGCAAAGAAGAGATACTCCGAAACTTGGCAGTTTGCCAAAAACCAATTCTGGCGGCGAGATTTTGTAAGGACGCAAACATTTAGGGCGTCTCGTTTCACTTACGTATTGAAAGCAATCTCTGCGCATGCGCAAGCTATTCTGTTTTCTTCTCCGCACGCGGAACTCGCATTGCTAGAGTTTGATTAAAAAAAAAAAAATATTGCGAAGTTTTAATACATACGTATCTTTTTGAATATGATTCTTCACCTCAATATTTTACTATCACTATAATCAACAATGAAAAACGTTCTGATAGCCATTGCATTCTGGGTTACAGTTGGTTCGAAATTTTTATCAACGCAGGGGGAAGGGAAATGACAAATATTTGAAAAGTATACGAGAAAGTTTAGGGGAGGCCACTCCTGCTGGTTTCCATAGATAGCTGAAGAGCATGGTTATTAAAGATAGAAGCATGAAAACAATCTATGGGATAAAATTTGTTTAAATAAAATTATGAATCTGTTTGAATAAATCTCTAAGTGTAAACCTAATTAAATAAAATGATAACAGTATGCGTATTTGTTAAAGTTTCACTGCAACATCAAAATTAATTCAAATCTGAAAGAGTGGGGAAATTTTACATCGAGGTTAGTATTTTAAAAATATTTTAAGTAAAAGGTATTTATCAGTCTACTGAGGTTACATATCTAGGAGTGACTAATTTACGATGTTTCAGGTCCGCTAACTGGTAGTAAAACTTCGACAGCCAAGTTATTCATTTCTAGTAAGCAAAAATTATCAGGAAATCATCTTGACTGGAAATAGTTATTAAATATCGAATTGCTGCATGAATGCTTAACACCCTCCCTTGCAATGATGTGCCTGCCTCGCGCGTCGTATGAGAGAATGTTTCGTATTCAAATCTGAAGTTAAGTCAACGAGCAATTAATTTAAAAGCTAAAAATTACGTGGACAAATTTAGAATCTTTTACGTTCTTATATGGATTGAATTAACAATAAATGTCTAAAACAGGAAATGTCGTCTAATTTGCAAATTAAATACATTCATAAGTAAAGGGTAAATTTCGAGAAAATGGTTCAGTGCTTAACAAGTTTAGATATAGTTTAGCGTATTTTAATTCAATTACAGGAAACGATTTCACACAGACGAGGGCACACACACCGGCGGCGGCTATTCTAAGAGCGCTTTGCTTTATCGGGCTGCGCCGAACTGAAGTGAACCAGCTGGAGGGGTCTACCTCTAAACTTTCTCGTATACTTCCTAACATATGTAGAGAAAAAAAATAAGAAAAAAGGCTTTAAAACGAACAAGCGTCCCTAACGCAGCGGAGAAAAAAATAAGCGAAACGTCAAGGTCTTCAGCGAAAGAACGTGGGTACAATTTGGCCGTGAGCCAAGATCAGTCGGGGCCCTTTTTTTGCATCGTAGAATATTGAAGACAGCGAAAATACAAATTGAACGTCTTTTTTTTAAAAACCGATTGACACAAATCGACAATTAAGGTTAGAAGGCCACATGCAAAATTTTATTTATCTAAGTAATTTTGTTAAGAAGTTATTGCGATCAAAAATATGCGATTATACAGACCGACAGACAATCACCCCTTTGACGGATTTGGCCCAAAATTTTATACGGACCTACATTTCTGATAATAAAACTGTGTATCAAATTTTATCTATTTAGCTATTCAAGTTTTTGAGTTATAGTGCTAACATGACCGCGGAGAGACAGACAGACTTCCCGGGAAGGAATTTGTCCAAAGTTTGATAGAAACCTACAAATGATGTGTAAAGATCACATACCAAATTTCATCCCCGTAGCTCTAATAGTTTTCGAGTTATCGTGTTCACAGACAGACAGACGTAATTCCAAAATTATGTTTTTCGAACTCAGGGAGGTCTAACTCGTGGAGATTCGTCAAAATCTCGAGTTCGAATTTTTTGACGATTACAATACTTTCTCTTTGTATACTTCGTATACCAGAAAGTAAAAATGAAATTTTACCGCAATGATAACCATTGCTGCTCTTTATTTTTTTACCACTATTGCTTTGTTTTCGCTAGCACTTTATTTAAAATATTTTTAAAAATTGCATAGAAATAAATAAACAATTATATTTATAATATTGAATTGTTATATTTATATTATCGAATTTATTATATAAGTTATGTTTATAATATTGAGTTGAAATAAAATACATCCTACTTTCTTAATTAATATACGTTAAATTTCAGTTATTTTAATTTTCAACTATATGGGGATCTTTCCTAGTTACTACACGAACTAAACTGTTGGTGGTACGCACCACCTGATGAAACATTGAAGTCCGAGCCACCGGTGGTACGCGCAGGCGTGAACGTGCTATAAGTCTCTAAACTGAAAAAATCAAGGCTACTATTCTATTTCTTACATTCTGGCTGATGATTTATAACGGGGATAAAGTACTGTTTCTACTCTTTGCGACCTTTAATTATTGCAGGATTCATCATAAAGTATTTATGCTAATTTTCAGGGCAAGTGAGCAGTCATTTTAATTCAAACAAATGAAAGGTTTATATATTTTAATGTTCTTTGTTTATTGAATCCCACAAAGCGTTTCCTTTTTTTCTAATAACAAAGAAAAACGGAGGAATTATGCAACATCGATTTGTTCGTTTAAAATCTTGAAGCATTTTTCATTGCGTTGTGCGGTTTAATACCTCTGCCTTTTTTTTCATTTATTTCTTCCATTCGAAATTCTGCCATCATATTTGCACAGTGCAATACCTGTTTACATTGCACGTTGATGTATTCCGAGTTTGAGTTTAGAAGGAACTTGTTGATTTTTCCCCTTCAAAAATGAATTTGCTCAAAAATTATATCTTCTGCCGAACTGGCAGGTGAGATATTTTGAAGGACATCGAGGTTTTCGAAGTCACAACTCGTCATTATGTAATACTACAGACGATAAAAAATCAAGGTAAGATAGTTAATTCGCATCACTTTTTATCGTCTGAATGAACACTTTTCAATGCCAAACACAGGACGAAAATAATAAATACACGAAAGAGATAAGTCTTATTGCACTTCATAGATAATATTACCATGATTCCTATTTGTGAAGTATTTGTGTTGTCTATTTTATAATACTGGTTTAAACTATTTTGATTCGGTATGTCTTAACTCTTTGACATTACTGAATCCTGTTTCCAAGTGCCATAAAGATAAAATATCATGATAAGTAATATTGTTGTGTATGTGAACAAAATATAGCGATTGAAATTCTTAATAGGCATTATCCATATATTCACATGTTTGAACACTTAGATTTGATTCTAGAATTTAATATTATTAATAAGGAAACTATCTATAATTAGTAGATTGATTGAAATTGCTTATAGTATTATTTTTTAAAACGCTTCATAGAGAATTAGTGCAAGAATTCCTTAGAATTCCTTATTAGTTACAAGATATTTTACGATGTCTTCACGATGTTGCTACGATATTCTGAATGCTACACATCCTAAAGATATCCTATGAATATTGTAGAGCATCTTGTGCTAATAGGGAAATAAATATTGTTTACTCGATTTTTTAGTTATTTGTATTATAAAATGTTGTGTTGGTAGATAATTATTATTAATATTTACTTAAATGTAAGCAATCAAATTTCACAAGTTAAAAGTTAATGTTTTATCTTAAACATATCGTTAAATCGTATAGTGGCTAGTAACTGAAATATACTAGAATTTTACTTCCTTACAAATTTGCTAATCAAGTCATATAACATCATAACAATAACACAGATTCATTCCAGACACTCTTAAAATACCAATTGAGAAGCTAGAAAAAGTCATGAATGATCCAGGACACAAAATAAGGTATACTAAGCACTTTTATTACAATTCTTGATTATAACAAATTACACAACTATACTTCTTGACTATAATTAATTATTACAAGCTTAATTGCATTAATCTTGGCATATAATTGCATATACCTTAATAAAACACAAGCGCATGGCCATCTAGTTCTGAGTTAAATTTACCAGACAAGAATTTTTTACGTTAACATGATTATCATAAGGAAGTTCCTCATCCTAGGTGATCACCTAAATATTTAAAACTAGTTTCAAAACCTTCATCTTAAAGTTTTCAATTAAGACCATTTACAATCTAAATCTTTTCTAATTTTTACACAATCAAGCTTATCGCCAATGAGCAATACAGAAATATAACATATTTAAACAAACACATATGTCTCGATCATAGCTTTAGCATTTACTCAATTTAGGATGGGTTATTAATTTTGTGAAAACATCTCTTAATAAAAGTTCAATGCACTCTAAATAAACCCACCACCAAAGTCTGAATCACTGCCTAACATTCTATAACCAAGAATTATTTTAACAAGTTGACCATATGGGAGACAAAAGGAAAAGTTTATAATATAATGACTTATCTGGATGTACCGCCACTGGAAGCGTCCCCCTGGGACATGTAAACAGATGTGGATTCGCCAACTTGTGATAATTCGCGGACAAGGATTTCAGATCGCTGTACGGGTTCCAGAACGTTGTCACAATTGAAGTCGCTACCGCTAAACACAGCCCTGGAACGTCACTAATTTCTGCTAACACCTAGGACTGGAACGTGTGATACTGAAGCCATCCCACACTTTTCCTCCACTTGAGATCTACTCGACTTTCCTAAACAGCTTCGGGCATAATCGTGAATGTCTCTATTAATTCCGTAATCAAGCACACCGTCATGAGGTCTCCGTCGATTTTTCTCGCGTCATCGGCAGTGGCGGACTGGCTAGGTTGCCAGCTTGCCGGATGGCAAGTGGGCCCCTTAAACAGAAGACAATTTGGGCCCCCCAAAAAGTGTGGCAGAGAAGAACTCCTTCTCTGAAACACATAGACAAAATAGCCCTCTCCCCCAAGGTCCATGTTTTGGAGTTCGACACCCGTTTTTAGGGATTTACTGCCTTTGTAATTCGGCCAGTCAAACAGCGGGTGGTCGAATACCCGCCCTTAGGAACGGCGTTCTGTCCACTTCCTTTGAACTTCCGATCATTTACAGATGTTTCACCAGCAAACCTTCGGGGAAAGGAAACAGGTTATCTCTTCTGTGAAAATTCGAGTCGCAAAACTCATTAAGATATTTTGCTGGTTTCGGAAGCCCCCGGAGAGACGGAATTAATTTCATCCCTTTGTGCAGATAGATTGCGGTTCTTGTGAGAGATGGCTATACGGTGGTCTTTTCTTTCTTTTTTCGTAGTTTCATTTTACTGTCATAAATCTCTCAAACAAGGGAACTCGCCTGTAGGAAAAGGTTTTCTTAACTAAAACTGTGACTAGGGTGGGTGGGAGAAATTGTGCCCATTGAAGACACCAAATGACATTTATGACTCACGCTTTTCTTTACGCGTTTGCGTTTAGAAGAGTAAAAGGGACCTGTCTTATTGGTCTGTCTTTCATGGAAAATAATTGGTGAGAAAAGTGTTATTTCTGCTTTCAGTAGGAAGAAAGTAAGGACATACGTAGCGTATCTTGAAAAAGAAAGAAAAAAAATTTTGAGAGGTAAGCTGAAATTATCATTTCTCTATTTTTACATTGCTTTTGTAATATCAAACACTAATCGCATTTGACTACCAACCGACTCTTCCATCTTATTAATTGTCTTAATTTGATTATATCAACAAACTTTAAATTCGCCAACTTATTTAATTTTTGTTAAGTTGAAAGTCGGGGCCGGCCTTAAGCCGATTGGACCGATTGCTCCAAATTCTTTGTCCAGCGTGTTACAAAGAATGTAATCGAATTTATTAAAATTAAAATAAATTAATTATTGTTTTTAACAAATTATTAAAAACATATTTTTGTTGCATTACAGAAACATGATTTGTTTTAATATTTCTAAGAAAGTTTTGCAAATATAAATTACTAGCGGATGTTCACGATAAAATAAAATAAGATTTTTCAAATGTTCAGATGCGAAATACGGGTATATACTTCCATTTGAATGTCGTGTACATAATAATAATTAATGGGAATTCAGTTTGAGTTGAATTTCCACGCATTTCTTTTTTTTTTTTTTTAACACCGAGAAGACTGTTGTCTCTTATAGTAATTTTGATTGTCTGAAATAAAACGATTTAACTCTTTTCTACACAATCATTAAAATAATGATGAAAATGTTGATTTAAATCTGATCATTATTTATTTTTATTAAACATGCATTTGATACCATTGCATATTTCTTTCTACTGTACCATTAAGTCTTTTAAGACGAGTATTATATAGAAATTACGAGTAGTTTGCTTACTGAAGAAAAGCTAATTTTAGTAGAATAAATTAATCTTAAACTTAAATAAATAATGTTTTTAATTATGTTTATTAAAACTTTGCAAGTGAAAGTTTAATTAGCTGATTTTAAATTTGTAGTCATGAACTATATACCTTATACGGCAATTATAAATATAGCTAGAGATATTTTGAAGGAATTAGTAGTAAAAAAAAGGAAAGGTAGTTTCTGAAACCTTTCCTCTTCGTAATTTTTTCTAATAACCTATTTGAAATTTTACATCCTCTTGTTTTATAATTTAAAAAATGTCCGATTCTATAAATAAAGAATATTGAGATTGATTAATAGAAAAATTTTTAAAATTATTAACCGCTTTGTCTGAAATCAATTGTAAATTAGAATTTTGTATTTTTTATAATCAAATTACTGAAACCATTATTCTTGAATGATTCGTTATCTCAGTTTCGTATAATGTTTTGTTTTTTTTAGTTTATCATAATATTTGTTGCCACAAAACTTCTTATAAACAAGGCCGGGTTATCAAATAGGCAACTGCATATAGACCCTGTAGCTTTTGGGGCCCCGACAGAATGGTGAGAATTTAATGGATTCCAGTTGCAATAACTGTAAAACCTGCAGCACTTGTCCGTCGTGTGTATTAAAAATTTTAGCATCAAACAGACTTCATGATAAAGCATATGATAACCTTTATGAACTTTATAAAGTCGTCTGTACTTTATCAGTTACCCAAGTACACTGTGAGAGAACATTTTCAAAGCTAAAGATCATAAAGAACCAGTAGCGAATCTAGGATTCGGGTCGGCGGGGGGGGGGCGGAGGGCATAAAAATGTTGTATCGTCGTGACGAATGTCAAACCTCAAGGCTAAAGTAAACCAAAACTGTTTAACTTTATAGACTTTACTCACCTGACAATAAGAATCATAAAGAACAATTCAGTAGTTTCGATAAGTTAATAAAAATTACAGTGAAATAACTAGCCAAAAAATGTCTTCGACCGCGTCAAAACTACAAATACAACGGGAATGACTACAAAAGTAGGAAAATTTTCGAGCCTGTATAGCCAGAAAGCAATATTGAAACGTTTTTATTCTTTTTTTAAAAGAGGGAAATTAAGAAAAGACAGTTGTAATTATTTTAAATAAAATCAAGAATTTTGGGCGGGGGGGGGGGGGGGGGCTGTAGCCCGATAGCCCCCCCTGGATTCGCCACTGTAAAGAACCGATTAAGAAATTCATTGTCTGAGGAAAACTTGGAATCATATGTGTTGCTGTCTATTGAAAAGGAATTGTTAGATAATTTGGATGGAAAAAAAATTATTGACAGATTTGCGGAGACATCTAGTGAACTGAAACGCTTGTTGACTTGCTCTTAAGTGGAATTCTGTACTTTTGAGTTGTCAGTTTTTAACAGTAACAGGTGTTCTTTAAAAACATTAAAATTGGTAGGTAGTTTGCATTTTATTTTAATTTTTTCTTAAAAACATTTTGTGGATGTGTTGCTGTAATTTTGGAACCATATAGTTATTTCAAGAATTTTTTAACATTCAATTATAAATTTGAATTTATATTTGTTACTTCCAGTGATTATGTATAATACTTAAATTAATTAATAATATCGTTATCATATCTTTAGATTAGGAATAGATTATTGATTTTAAATTATATTTATATATAATAAAATATATACATAAAATGATTCCGTTGTTGTAGTCGTCAAATAAGGAACAAGCCGAGTTATTAACTGTTTTTATTTATTATGGGAGAGTGGCGGAATATGCTCACATCTCGTATGAAAGTTTCAAGTCAAAAGAGAACGGAAAATCCCTTCATTCTCTCAGATAAGGGATTAACATATAGACACTTGATCAAAGTGAAGGGAATATTAGCTATTTTTAGTAAATTACGTAAGTGTTTTAGGGAAAAGTATGGCGCCAACAAGTTGCTGATTTTGCGACTTAAGGTGGCGCGTAGAAGCGATTAAAATATTCTTTTAGTAATAAATATGCCAAAACGCGAGATTTAACATACCCCTAGCGCGGGAAATAAAACGAAACTGGAGTATAAGAAAAGTGACTTTAGAATACATTAATATTGTACTAAGATTTTAAAATATATATATATATATTGTACTAAGATTTTAAAATATATATATATATCATAGCATTAATATATATTAATGTTATGATTGTAGATATGTATGGGCCCTCACTGACTCCTGGCAACCACTATTTTCAGACCCAGTCCGCCACTGGTCATCGGCAAGCTATTCCAATCGTTCCAGCAAGGGCTCCTCGTTGCAAATCCCTCAATCTTCGTCCGTCTCCCTCTTCTCTTCTTCTTCTTCTTTTTTTTTCCTTTTTTCGCCTTATATTTCCACGTCCTGTTTCCAGCAAAGATATCCACGCCTTCAAAAACATCCCTCATTGGATAGGTCATACAAATGCACGCCCATACTTATCTCGCTATTGGTCCGTCACCTCTATTTTTTATCCTCCCATTTGGTCAAGCTAACCCCTAGGTAATTATCCATATGTCATCAGTGGAATAAAGAAACGTAAAATTAATGACACTGCAGCAGTTCCAGATGGGTCAAGTCGTCACCACCCGCAGGGTAGCATAACACTGATTACAAAAGTCTATCCATTTGTTGTCCCAACACGAAGAATGGTCCATTTGTGCGGAACCGAAGTATGTGTCTACCTCTTTAAAGGAGGTAGACACATACTTCGTCTACCTCCTTTACACATACTTCGTTAGAAGCGTCCGTTTTTAAGGAATACAAAGCTTTCTCTTTTTTCTCATGCTACAAAGGAAGTCATTACACCTCTGCAGCTGTTGCAGCCTTTCACATAGAAAAAATACCCCACATAGAAATTTCACTCATATGAATAGGGAGGGGGAGAATGTGCAATAAAAGTATTTCATTACTCAGTTCAGTAAACCACAAGAATTTATCTAATTTAAACAACAGATTTTTCTGTTGCTAAGAAAAATCACAACAAAAATCTGTTTGAATGAAAAATTCTATAGTTGCTGTATCTGGTGCCAGAGATACACTTCCGCTGCAATATGCAACATTCTGCATATTGGTTTGATCACCGGAATTGCCTCGTTTGTTTCGATTGCCAACTGTTATAGAATATTCGCCGCGTTTCAAAGGAATTTAATAGCCCTTTAATAATCTCCCTTAAGTTACCATCCACTCGTGTTTTGACATTGAGTAAAAATAGAAAAAGTATTCATTTATTGTTATTTCAATCCATATAAGAGCGTAAAGGACACGTGAGATACTTAAAATGTTCAAGTAGTTTTTGTCTTTTAAATTAATTCGTAGTTGTAATGGTATATGGTTATTTTGTCTTTTAAATTAAATGGTAGTTGTAATTGGTTGTTTTGTCTTTTAAATTAATTGGTAAGCTATAATTAAGTCAAACTATCAGGGACAGACGGCATGATATTGAGCCTCTTTGCAGACGACTAGACAAAGACAGTGAAAGTTACAGTGATTATTCTTTTCAAGTCATAGATAAAAAGGTGCACGAGTATGAAACATGTACTACATGAGTTCTTACATGTAGTATGAAAATCTAACTGATTAACCCTCCGACTGCCGAATTTTTAAAATCACTATTTAGATGCAGCGTTTGCAAACATTTTCAAATACTGTTGGATCAAGCGAATTGTTATTTATATTAAAAGCTTTATTATTACAATATGGTCCAGCGCTGTAATAGTACGAGTAAATAGTATACACGTTTGTTTGCGAAAATCTTGAGATGCAGTAGAAAATAGATTTGCTTCCTACACGCTGAAATCTTTTGACAAGCAGTCAGAGGGTTAATAGCCAAGCAGGATTAAATATTGTTTAACTCAAAATTTTTATGCTTTGCTGTATTTCAGAAACACAAATTTTCTTTCAGGAAACAGAAAGTCAAAACAAAAAGCTGAAATTGATATTTAAATATTTCGTCATTATAATTTTTCCTTTTTTTGTATTTTTAAATTCATAATAATCCAGTCAAGATGGAGATTTAATTCATTAATGTTCAGATATGAATTTATTTCATGAACTGTCTTTAAAGATTCATCAACACTGAGACAAAGATATACGTATTTAGTTTTTGAAAAGTTATCGAACTTTTAAAAACTTAAAACACATTTTTCGATTTTGGCTAACAATTTTCCAGACAGAGGAAAAGAGGGGATAAAGATAGAACGAGAAGTAATTCAAAATACATCTGTAAAATAAGTTGCAATAATGTGTTATTATATTATTCAGAAATTTTTTTCAGCGATAAACGGTAGCTTGTTCCTTGTTTGTCTCACAAGTGAAGATCATTACTCTTTGAAAATGTTCCTTTATCTGATGTAAAGTTTCATCTAAGAATGTCATTTAACCCTTAAAAGCCAGATTTTTAAAAAAATGATTTAAAAATGTTTTCTGACTTTCATTTTTTGAATGAAACCTTGGAAATATACTTTAAAACCCCCTATTTTGTTTTAAATATAGTTTATGACTGAAAAATAGTTTGTTTCCAACTGACAATATTGGGCTTTATTTCAAAAAAAATCCTTGATAAAATTCTATAATATTAAACACAGATAGATTTTAATAACTAATAATAAGAATAAGAAATTTCCTACAACAATGTAAAATAGAATATGGTATTCTCAAGCGTACAAACAAATCAAAAGTTGCAGCCTCAAGTGAAAAACATCAATTTATTTATATTTTTTTTATCAGAACCCAGGCAGCCATTTTATGTTGTAAATTAATTTAATAAAATGTTCAATATGTTTCCTATTAGCAACAACGGGCATTAGAGCTTCAGTCGTATTCTCAAGATTTTAGAAGACAAAATTAGGTATGTTGCTTAAAGGCAACTGTAGTGGCTTCCCATGTGTGTGATTTGATATTCAGATCAATGATAATCCAGTTTGTCCTTTTTTGATTTATTCACAACACACACACACATATAAACACCATTACGACAAAAACATATAAAATATAAACATCACATAGCTTAGAGCTCGATTAAATCCACACCCGCCTGGGGGCAGGGTCAGAAGGTATCTGAAGGTGAATCCCTTCGGGCGTGGGGATGAAAGTTCTATTTTTCCCTTTCTAGGGATTGCTGTAGCCAAGTTGCCACAGCAACTCTAGGCATTTAAGGGTTAAAACAATTTTTCTGTATTGTATTTTTTATTTCATTATAAACAAAAGGATCTCGGCGTAAAGTGTATATTAATTTAAACTTGAGCGCTTTGCGAGTTTCTAATAATTTTTGTCAGCACAAAATATTTTACGATATTCTGAATACCACACAACATCGTAAAGATATCGTATGAATATTGCAGAGCATCTTGTGTTAATAGGGTTGGAATGGAAATGGAGGAAAATTTTCAATGTATAAAAATTTTCTAAATCTTTGTAATCTTTTATTAATCGGTTTTTAATTGCAGTTTCTAGAAAATTTTTCAAAAGTTTAATGACCTGCCATTTAATCAAATTTATTAAAATATATATAAAACTTTTAAACATGATAAAATATTTGCCTTTCACATGAAACAGAGGGATATTTTGCGCTTCCTCCACCTTATAAAAAATTGTGATTCTCTGTTCGAATAACAAATATTAATGATCTTATATATCGTTCGTATGTTTATTTTCATTATCAATACCTTTTTACTGGGAACGCTGTTAAATTTGGCTCCCTTTCCAATTATTCACTGCAGGCAATTACCTCATTCGCGTTAACCTTATTCCACCTCTGGGTTTTATTAATTAATTTCCTTTTTTCAAAGAAATCCTAAGTTTGCTTGAGCTAAATCTAGGTTAGGATTTGAGACGAGACGTCACAGTTACATGATAAACGTGGCTAAAAAAATACCATTTTACATCTAACAGCACATTGTTTCACTCTGTACTATGTCATGATTAAAGTGACCATTTATTTTTTAATTTTTAGGTAATATTATTTGAATTCAAGAAAACACATATTTCTTCAGTTTTTATTTACTCAAAAGATCAGGAATAAACACGAGAAAATAAATAATTCATGAAAAACTTGAATTTTTCTGAACAACTCATTTTTGTTTCAGTATATTTGGTGTAGATTTAAAAAAAGAATGAAATTATTGGCAGGTTTCATAAAATTAACTTTGGAAATTAACGTTGCTTTATAAATTGCGACTTTCAACTGTGATTTTTACCTCGTCCACAACTTATTCATAAGAAACAAGACCCTTTCCATGGGTGCATTAGTGCTGGCCAGACATAGATTTTATTCAATAATTATATCAAAGTTCGTATGATTTAAATTATTGGCGTGAAAATGTTTGATTCCACCCAACGACTTTCGATTAAAATATTCTCAGTGTTTCTTTCTGTCACTTCATGCAGTTTAATGTTAACTACCCAGATAGCAAAGGAGGTTGCGGAAAGGTCGCCATTTCACTTTCCATAGGCTGTCCGCGAAAGCATTTCCGCGCAAACCGTTTCGGAAACCATTCCCACAAAATTGACGTAGGAAAGCTTTTTATGTCCCACCGTGTGTAGCCCCGTCCGGTATAGTGGTTAGAGCGCTTGCCTTCCAACTGTATGAACGCGCGTTCGATCCCTGCCCATTTAGCACGTACGTTTGCAGCAAGTTTGATTTTCACTTGACATTATCTTGTCATGGCAAATTTGACTTGTCGATGCTGTTGCGAGACTGCTACAAATTAACCAGGAAGAATCTCTACCCTCGCTTGCAAAACGAGTTTGTCACGGCGAAAATAGACAACTAGCGCCAACCCTCCTTGCACTTCAAGCTTGCTGTGAATTTGTCATGAGAAGTTCACAGCACGATTGCAAAACAATTTTGCTGCAAAGATGATAGCGCACTATAAGCGACACTAAAACAGAGAAAGATCTTTCTCTGTTTTAAAAAACATCCGATTTTTAATAGCATCTCCTAGACCGTCCTTCTTTTTATTAATTCAATAAATCAATGATAAATTGTGAAAAAACTAACTTTTTTATAAAAAAAATTTTGAAAAATTTTCCATCTTGTTACTAGAACTCGCACTTTAAAGAAAATTTTATCGCCTTTTTCTTAATGTTGAAATTTTAACGTCTATAATCAAAATTAAACCTAAAAAAACAGTCAATGTTTGTTGAAAAATAATAACTTCATTTTGTCCCATTTTAAAAGTAATTACTTTTGAACCCTAATTTCATAATTTATTCTACTAGCAAAACGTAATTATTATCGAAAATCGCTCTCTTTGACTTCAAATCATATTCTCAACTCAAAATTAAAAAAAATTAATGAAATCAAGAAAACAGTTTAAAATAAATCGTATACGAATCGAATCGAACCGAACCGAACGATGTATTAGCGAAATCTATCTTCTCTTCTCGGAGTTTATCTGGCCGAGTGGTTAGAGCGTCAGGTTTAGAAGCGGTAGGTCGTGAGTTCTATCCGAGGTTGTGTTCGTGCTCTGATTTTGCTATAGTTTGCAATGAGTTTGACGCGACAAATTTGTGGCAAATTTGACGCGTGGTGACTTCGAAGCTGACGTTAACGTGCTGAAAACTTATTTCAAGCTCTTGTCATGTCAAATTTGCTGCAAGCTTGCAGATTTGTAGAGCAAAATTGCTGCAACTTTGCTACAAACTGAAATGGACCTTATGCACCGTTTGGGTTCGAGAGTATAGAAAAACAGCTGTGGAGGAATGAACAAAACTATCGGCCTATAAGCGACTCAGAAATAAAAGCAGTTCTGAGTCGGCTGTTTAAGACTGACCAATGGCTGCCTCCGGCAAGTCACGTGTCGGAGGATGTGACGTCACATGCATAAGGTCCATTGCTATCTGGGCGACTGTCCATCTAACCGGTTCGGTCGCTGTAATGGCTTCAGGTACGGGGACATGGGGCCGCGTTCTGCATTTGAAGTTTTGTCGCAATCTACAACGAAATCGTAGAAGCAAGTTCAATTAAAAATTAGATTAATCAAATTAATAATTAAGATTCGTAAGTGATATAATTAATTGACATTCCAGATAACTCTAAGATGACGTCAGAAGAAGGGGGATAAAAAAATGGGGTTGGACCCTCTGTAGGAGTACGGCTTTGAAGAGGGGGTGAAAAAAGGAGGGGTTGGACCCTTCTGTAGGAGTATGGCTTCGGAGGGGGAGGAGGGGTTCCTATTTTGCCCGCCGAAGGAGGGCTCTTAACAACCTTTTGAAAGGCCTGAAACAAGTTTGTAATAAAAGCTTGGGGAAATCTTACTAAAAACCTTATAGAAAACCTTGTTTCTTGCCCAGATAGCACGTAAGTTTGCAGCAAGTTTGATTTTGACTTGTCATGGCAAAATTTGACGCGTCAAACTTGAATCGAACTTGTAGCAAGTTCGATGTGACAAGTAGCGCCACCTCTTTGCAAATCAAACTTGCAGCGAGTATGCAAAACAAGCTTCCTGCAAAGACAGCACAAAGAGATAATTATCTTTGTCTCTGTTTAAAAAAAAACATCCGATTTTTAATAGAATCTCCTAGACCGTCCTTCTTTTTATTAATTCAATAAATCAATGATAATTTGTAGAAAAACCTAACTTTTTTATAAAAAAATTTTTGAAACATTTTCCATCTTTTTACTAAATATATCACTCGCACTTTAAAGAAAATTATATCGCCTTTTTCTTAATGTTGAAATTTTAGCGTTTATAAACAAAATTAAACCGAAAAAACAGTCAATGTTTGTTGAAAAATAAACTTATACATTTTGTCCCATTTTAACGTAATTACTTTTGAACTCTAATTTCATAATTTATTCTACTAGCAAAACGTTGTTATTAGCGAAAATCGTTCTCTCTTTGACTTCAAATCATATTCTCAACTCAAAATTTAATGAAATCGAGAAAAAAGTTTAAAATAAATCGTATACGAATCGAAGCGACCGATGTATTAGCGAAATCTATCTTCTCCTGTCGTAGCCGAACTGGTCTAGTGGTATCGACCTCTGTCTACTAATCGGTAGGTCGCGAGTTCTATCCCGGGTTGTGTTCGTACTCTGTTTTTGCTATTATTTGCAATGAGTTTGCACGACAAGCTTGTGGCAAACTTGCTGCAAGTTCGTTTCATGGTGACTTCGAAGCTTTCGTTAACTTGCTGCACGCTTGCTGCAAGCTTGCACTCTTGTCATGACAAATTTGTGGCAAGCTTGCTGCAAACTAAAATTGCTATCTGGGTGTTGACTAGCGAACCTTTCCGCTACCTTGTCGAAAGGTTCACCCCTTGTCATGGAAAAGTTTGTTACAACCCTCTACACTTGCCGACGACAAGGTTTCCAAAACCTTTTAGGGGTCTATTCTGGTACCCCCAGTTGGGTTGGGAGACGTCACTTTTTCCGCACGTTAACAACGGGAAAAGTGACGTCTTCCAACCCAATCGGGGGTACCAGAATAGACCCCATAGACAAGCTTTCTTTGCTATAAGTACGAGATAGCAGGCTTCTGACCAACTTTACATATATGTGACAAGTAAAGCGCATGCTCCTTCATCGCAAGGGCTGCTAGACATTACCGTAGGATTTTTTAAAATTTTTGACCTCTTCTTGCTGGAAATTATTAACGTGGGTTGCTCTCCTTCTGAAAATGGGAAATTTGGGCTTCCCAAAGCTGTGTTTGGGGACAACGGGACAGGCTACCAAAAAACGGGACTGTTTGTTTAAAACGGTACGGATGGTCTCATTAATCATGATCAACGCTCTTTTCCCCCTGAAAAGTGCAGAATGGACTACAAAATTTAATTGACGGGGCGCATTTAACTTATTTCAAGTAAGCATGAATTGACATCTTATTATATCAATATTTCCCTTTATCGAGTATTTAAAAATTTAACGGAAAGAAAACAAGTTTTTAGATTAATCGATTATTTTTATTTCGTGTTATTTTTAAGATGGTTTTTCCTGGATATTCTTAACTGGAAGGTATTCCATAGGACACAGCTCATAAAATGTTTTGGAAATGACAATGGCAACATGTAATGTCCAAGATTTTATTTATTTACTCTTTCGCCGAAGAATCGCGTGTGTTTGACTTTCACTTTACGTAGACGCAAATGAAATAGTCTCACCATTTCTAAACCTCAGCTCCTGAATAAATAACGCACTAAGTCAGAGATTATTAATTGCAAATTACTGTAACGTCTGTGTGTTAGTTTGTTCCGCCTTGAACATTATTCATATCACCATAGGTAAAGAGTCTACGCAAAATCGCGCGATTACATCTCACGTGACATCGTTTGAAAAAGAAGCTTTTCTCTTTTGCTCCTGGAAGAGTTTACGAGAAACGAAGGGTTTTTATCTCTTCACGTCAGTGAAAGCGTGTGTATTTAAGCAGAATCAGTCAGAAAATTATCAGAGGCTTCGGGTTTTTTCGTGTTTGTGTTGCAGCTTTACGAAATGCTTCGTTGTAATGTGTTGATATTTTCAGCGTTCTTGATTACGCTGTTTTTAAGTTTCCCATCATCCCACTTCGCCTATAAATTGCACAAAAGGCAAGTTATAAAGCACAGCCCTGTGATATTAGGTGAGTAATTTCATTTTGAATAGAATTATGTCTTCTTTAAGATGTGCACAAATATACCTTTGAAGTTTTCATCTTTGTATTGCTTATACGTTTTTATGTGCATAGTGTAGGTTTACGAAATGCTTCATAAAAATGCTAGTGCGAAGTATCATTTTTATAAAAGATGTGGTCTAATAGATATTTATGTAATCAATCAGGATTATTATTATTAGTTAAATGATTGTTTTTATTGCTTTAAAACATTAAAAATATTTTTTAATTAAATATTGATTTTGTAAATGTGTTTGTGATTTTTTTTATAAAGGAAAGGACATTCTTCGTGTCATGCTTTATATTAAAAAATATAATATGTTGCTTCTTGAACTGTAGATTTGAATATTTGGTAGAAATATAGGTTAATGAATATTTTTAAACAAACAGAAAAGGTTCTAATTTTTTATGTCTTGTACTTTATTGTCAGTTTTCATCTTTTATTTGGAAATTTATTTTAAAAATTTACGTTCTAATTTAATTTCATTTTTATTCACACAATTTTATAAAGTACACATTTGTTTAATCTTTGGTCATTTTCAGTATTTAACGTTATTATAGTAAAGCTTGGAAAATGTGCTTATTAGATCAGCCCCTTCCTAGAGAATGTTGAAATTAATTTTACGAAGGTTATTATTCTTTATACCGTGCTCATATTGCATTTACCAGGAACATTAGATTGGAGCAAAAATATACCTATGCAAAAAAATTTATGTGTTTTGTATTTTCTTTTAAGTATTTAATTATTAATTTTATTTTTTATTAAACAGACTTTAGGAGATATAGAACATCATTTTATTACAGCCTACAAGCAAATTAGGTATTGTCAGAAAGGAGGTGATTATTTTTTAATGCCTCGTATGCTTTTTACTTGGCACTGTTATGTGTTAGCTTGCAGTTTTTTTTTTATTTAGTAACAGATCAAAATATTTTTACAGCACTATAAAAGTTATTCCTTAGAATCTAAATTAGTTGCATTAGATAGAAGATTGCCACTCCGTGCACCCATTTGAAACAAAATCTGATTTACGCTTATGTAAATGATAAACATGCCCCTTTATTTTTTGAAAATGAAAGTGACCATATTTTCTGTACTTCAATCTGGGGCACTCTGGAACCAGAACTGTACCAAGGTGAACCTGTGTCCTTGGCAGAACTGCTAAAGTTGCCCCCCCCCCCCCTCAGGGGGGTAGCTAAGGGGGGGGGGGCAGAGCGGTCCACCCCGGGCAGCACTTCAAAAAGGGCAGCAAAGTCAGACATGCAGGAAAAACATTTTATAAGTAAGAAGAGCAGTGGAATTAGCAAGTCACTATGTACTTAATATATATATATATATAACTAATGCAATTAATTCTTATTTTTTGCCTTTTGTCAGTAAATTGCTGTTATATGACTTATATGAAAGAAAGACTGGTGTTGGATGCATGACTTTGCAACCTATCTGCAGAGAGTAAGGGTATCAAATGATAAATTATGTTATTAACAAAATATTTTTTTTCCTGGAATTTATTTTTTTATCCTGAGCCTTATGTGCCCTATGTAAAGTGTGCAGGAAATGCGGCATGGTCCAAATTTGCTACGGGCAGCAAAAGTTGCAACTACGCCACTGCTCCCCTTTTTGTTAAATTTCCATTCTCCCTGATTCTATGATCTCCCCTCTTGGAAAACTATCTTCCAACAATTTTATTTTGTACACAGATTTAGCAAGTTTCATAATTTTGTTAACAGGTTTAATAAAAATGATGTATTTTCCAAAAATAATGCTTTAATTAACTGTATTAATGAAAAATATTGTATGCAGCAAATTAAATATATAAAATATATTACAAATGATACATATTTTCTAAAAGTTTAAAAGAGACACAAAATCTATAACTTATTGTTTAGAACAGCTACTGAGCATTGGTTTTTAATGATGCACAGCAAAGAACCAATTTTATTTGCTTCACACTATGTGTCGTGCATAAATTATTAGTTGGAAACTGTGGTGTAGCTAAGGGGGGGGGATCCATCCTGAGCGATATTTCAAAAGAGGTGAGGAGTGGCAAAATCGGACATGCTGGGATACAATTTTATTACTAAGAAGAGAAGTGCCATTAGCACAGTCATTGTGTATACACAAAAAATTTAAATAATGTAATTCTTATTTTTTTGCTTTTCATCAGTAACTTGACAATATGTGAAAGAAAGGCTGGTGGTGGACGCATGATTTCGCAACCAATCTGCAGAGATTCAAGGCATCAAACAACAATTACGTTACTAAAAAATGTTTTTTCCTCCTTATTGTCTATTGGCTCAAGAACTAATAATTCTCATAATTTTTAATCAATCACATAAAGCTTATTCTTGAATTCTTTTTTTTTATGTATGCAACATATCATACCAATCTGACTCTTAAACCTCTTTGTCTGCGTCCTTGGCAGGAGCCAATCTCGCCACCCTCATGGTAGAGCCCTGTCTGGAATTTCAGTTTACAACTAATTATGGGAGGTGAGGGAGGGATATCGGACAAAATTTTAAAAACAAATAAAAAATTTAAAATATTCAGAAACAATAAAATAAATAATTAGAAGATTTTTTTAAATAAAGGAATAGTTGTAGAAGAATATATAATATATGTTTTTCTTATTATTTTTACTATTTCTTCTGGAAGCTGATATATCTACATAGGTCACATTTAGGTGATCATATTCTATGTACAGTAAATATTAAGAAGGAGAATTTTTCAAAAGCTAATTTTTTAAAAAATATGCCTAGTTAATTGTTTTATTTAATATGAACAGTTTATAGTGATAAGTAAGGATCAACACATTCTCCAACATTTAATTCAAATCTGGGACACTTTTTAAATTCCAAGACAGAATTAATGTTCGGGTTTGTCCTGGCTAATCTGGAAAATCTGTCTCTTTAAGAAGATACAAAAAAACTCCTCTTTTTATTTGAGAAGACTAAAGCTTTACTTTAAATAATAAACTAGAAAAAAGTAACTATTAAGTCTTATTAATAATGGTATGTTTGAAATTAAAAAACAAATCTTGAAAATATAAATTTAATGTACAAAATGTTAACAATATTTCTTGAAAAATGTCCAGCTAACTAGTTTCAATAAGGTTGACATATTTCCCATGTCGAATGATTTAATATCTGTATTTTCTATACAGTTAAGGCTAAGGAAAATAAAATTAACAAGTAATGCTTGTTATTTTGAAAAAGAAAAAAGAAAAAAAAAACCCTAATAATAAAAACTAATAATAAAGATTAGGTTTTCTAAAAGTTGTAAATTTTTCTTTTTAAAGACATATGATCCATTCTTTCATCTCCAGTTTCCATTGTTTTGTTTATTATGCCTTTTGGATTTATTTTTATATGTGTGTGTATGTAGGAAATGATTTTATCATAGGTATTTGGTTTTGTTTAAAGAAAGGAACAATATATATATATATATATATAGATATAATGTTTGAAAATTCTACTTTATTCTGAACAAAAGAAAGTTTGAAAATTTGTTGATGTGAGAAAAAGCTATGGTTGAAATCTAGAAGTTGGTACACACTCTTAAAACGCTGCCAAATCGCCAAAGCAAGACGTTGACCGCTGCATATCATTTGAGCCAAGTCGCCAAAGCCATATGCAGGGATTACCTGCATTAGCTTTGGCGACTTGGCGCCATTTTAAGAGTGTGTACCAACTTCTAGATTTCAACCAAAGCTATTTATTATTGAAACTCTGTATGAAAAAATTTTATTTAATTTTTATATTAAAAATAGTTTCTTTATTTTAGAATGATTAATTTTTGTTGTGCATATATAATTTTAATTAAGCTATTATTTTACATAGTTCCTGGTGATGGAGGAAGTCAAATGGAAGCCGCATTGGATAAACCAGAGACTGTACATTATTTTTGCAATAAGAAGACAGATAGTTTCTTCAGTTTGTGGCTGAATCTTGAACTTCTGGTACCTTATGTTGTAGATTGTTGGGTTGATAATATGAGGTAGATATCTAGTAATTGATATGCTTTAAGCTATTGTGTATTTTTTTAAACTTACTTTTCTAAACTAATGTGAAAAAATAGCTGCATTTCTGTTTGTGGGCAATATTTGTTTTTAAAAATAAATGCTATGTTTGCAAGAAATGCAGATGAAATGGGAATTTCAAGAATGTAGTATGAAAAACAGTGAAATTTTGAAAGAAATTTAATGCTAACATCATGGTTTACCTCTCAAGTGGCTAAATTAATTTTTCTGATTTTCATATTCATCTCAAAAGCTAATTAGACACAATTAATTGTATATTTTCTTAAAATTCCTTGTGCAAAATTTTCTTGATGTCATAGTTTTGATTGCATATCAAAATCTATTGTTCAATTACTTTACAGGTCTTTGTAAGAGCTTACAATTATTTGATCAAAATAATTAGAAATTTGGAGAGTTAAATTTATTTATGTATGGAATACTTTTGCATATTTTACAAAAAAAAAGTGTGCCCAAAGATGGTATTTGACAGTTAGCGAAACCATGCTGGTAGAAGGCAGCAAAGTTAGAGTGTGCCAAATTTTAATAAACTGATGGCAATATTTCATAGCAACCATGTATGCAACTTCCCATTTTGTTTCAGCAAACTATGCTACTTTGTGAATTATCATTGTTGGAAAAATATCATTAAACTATGGTAACATTGTTTCATTAAGACCCAAGCACACACACACAAAAAATTATGCAGAATTTACTATTTTAAATTATTTTAAAAAGTGCATTTTATTATTGTATGTTCTCGGATTCTGAAGCCCTTTGTTCTTTTACGCATGTACCTGGTGTAGTTATTTTCACCAAAATAGGGAAAAGTGAACAATGGAGGGAGAGATGTTTGCATTTTACTTAATGTGACTTACCAAAGAACTCTGGAAATGCGCTCATTTTACTTGTTGCCTGTCGCCCCTTTCCGGAGTAAAATCCTCCAAAAGTGCTAGTCTTGGAATATTAAAACTATCAGTATAAATGTTTGATTAAAGAAAATTAATCTTTACATAATTATCTTGTTAATAATGATACTTTTATAAAAATGTGCAATGACTATTATTCACATTTATATTGGCATTTACAATTGTTTTGATATAACAAATGTTATAATAATATCTTAGTATCATTGTGGTATGAGATCCTTAGAGAAAAGGTGTATCATAATAGTAGACTTTTGTTTTCTGATATCCATTGTAATGAGGTGAAAGACTTTTTTTCTCTATACTTAAATATTTCCTAGAATGTAAATCTTAGTTATACATTTAAGAGCAGCTTTCAAAATAGTTCACGTTTGTTCATTTAATAATATTTATTGTAGCTGGTAAAAACGATATTACTGGCTTATCTAATTTAGCAATAAACACAAATTTTCGGTTTTTATTTATATATATTGTTTTGTCAGATTTTCCAATACTTACTATTTAATATCAATCTGAGTATTTGTGATGTAAAACATAAGTAGAAATATGCAAATAAAATGACATTAAAATAACACATTATTTGAAATCTGATGTTAACCTGTGTCCTATTATAGGACAATTATATATCTTTTCCATTGCTGAACTAAATGCATTCCATTGTTTCTTTTTGTTTCTGCTTTCTCTAACAAGTTCAGTATATATTCCCAAACTCCTAAAAATTTTCTGTTGATCTATACTACCAGTTAGCCAGATTTTGAAGTCAAAAGTGCCATCATTTTGAATTTTTTTTGTTTTTTCATTTGATTTATTAGGTAATACAACGAGTCCGAATCTTATTTTTTGATATTTTACTGTATTTTAAAAATCTTGCAATCTATAAAGTTTTTAAAACGATTTTGTTCCAATTTTTCTTAATTTAAAAAAAATTTAATTTTACTTTACAGTTATCTTAAACTTGATTTTTTTAAACATAATTTAAAAGAAATTTACTTAAATCTATGCATTAAATTAAGCTAGGAATTAATAGCCTATTAGTTTCCCAGGTTGTCCTTTGTTACTTTGACAGCTACCAAAATGTGCATTAGATTCGCTAAACACAGCAACCTTATGTCAATAATTTTTTTTTGCTAACTTTGCTATTCTTAGCTCACTTATACACATTTTGGTGACTGCCATGCTATTCTAAACTGACATTGCTATGCAACTTTACTCTTGACAACAGTTGCTATGTCATTCGCAGAAAGTACCCTTAATTATTCTCATGTAACTGTGCTATTCAGTTTATTTGTCAGTTTTCTGATCTAATAGAGGAAGTAATTATAATTTTTGTTTTCCTCTTGGGAAATACTCTTTCTTTAATGGATAGCATTATGCTACTAACTCGTCATTGTAATTGCATCACAATGTATTTTAAATTAATTGTTTTATGGAATAGTTTTGATTGTTTTTTCCCTTGAGAATAATTTATTATTTTTCCTTATGCATCTTTGTATCAAAGGTGGAAAACTGTGTGCAAATAAATGCAATGATTCTAGTGGAAATTTATTTCAAATATTAATATATATATAGAGAGAGAGAGAGAAAAAGATGATAAATTTTTATTGTTATATGATATTCTTTAATGAGATTGAAATAGTTAATTTTTTTTTTTGTAAAATCTTTATTCATTATAGATTATTTAGTATATACCAAATCCTTGTTTAACATTGTTTTTAAGATTATTTTTCATAGTTGTGGGTTGCAGTATGTAATGGGGAAAAAATTAATGTTTCCTTATTTGTGTTGTTTTGGTATATGATCAATAGAAGTTAGCAAGTTTTTGAGAGCTCGACTATTGTTTTTGACGTCATTTTTGAGCCTGCATTTAAAATTTTAATCAGTTCCCTTAAACAGTATGCTCACTAGTGGATCATATAACAACAAAGTTTTTTTTTTATGTAATCATCCTGTATTATTAGTATAATTGCTATAATATTCAAGAACCATGAATGGGACCATTTCTAGGTTTTTATTTATATTATTTTAGAAATGTTTTTAAAGTATTTTGTTCAATCCTTGAAAAAATAAACTTAATCTAAAAATGAAATGTACTTTATAAATAATTTTTTGAGAAAACAGAGGTACTTGAAATTTTACTTAACATCTTCTGGATTACTCTGAGGAAATATTTCATTATGTTATTTAATAGTATCAAATTTAATTAATCTTTTTTACATGGTTTTATTGAACTTCACTTCTTTCATGTTTATTATGATGGAATTGTAACCTTTTATCTCTGAAATATTACAAAGCAGCCTTGACTGTTGTGAGAACAAAAATTGTGTTTTGGAATATGCTGACTCTTACACTGTCTGCTGATTTCAATAATAACCTTTATAATTCTGGAAAATGCTAATTCTCTTTCTATTATAATTTTGATGAAATAATTGTGTGAAGAAAGTGTCTGATAAAGAAAATATGTTTAACCCTTTGAGGACTATTGTCACACGGGCGTGCCAGCTGCTTGGCACATTCTCTCCCGACTGTCACAAATATGTGCCGACTCTTGTGGCTTTAGCTAACGACCGTCACGTTGGTGTATCAGCTTTAGTACAATTAAGGCTTAACTGGAAAAGTGTAGCCGTCCTCAAAGAGTTAATGGTGCACTTTTTAAAGAAATGCTGATAGTTTTCGGATATTAATTTCAGATGTATATATGTAAAAGAAAAAGTGATTCTTAGTCCATTTGAGAATCTTTTTATTCAAATTTTCTATACTATATTGCTGTAATTTATATATATTTTTTGTAATTCTTCTACTCTAATAGTTGAAATATTTTTGCCCAAGAAACTAAAAATTTCGAACTAAACCCAGTTTTAGATTTAAAAAATAACTTTTTTCTCTTGGATTTTAGCAGGGGAGAGGACATTTTACAAGCAATTTAAATATTTTAATTGAAGATTTCCTTAATTCAAATCATGATTTATAGAATTTATTATAGGTGGCTGTAACTAGGTATTATTGATTATAGTTGCCTTTCAATTTTATTGAATTTGAATTGATTATTATTCAAAAGCTGATGATATAATTTAATTACTTTTTTTCTTTTTCAGATTAGTGTATGATAATGAAACAAGAACTACTTCAAATGCCCCTGGAGTTTCTATTCGAATTCCTGGTTTTGGAAATACAACCAGTGTAGATTGGTTAGATCCTAGTCAAATTTCACCTAGTAAGCTGCTCTTTTCAATTTTTCTCATTTCATGATTTTTTTTTTCTTTCTTTCCCATTAACACAAATATATAATTTGAATATATGCTATCCATGATCTTAGGCACTTAAATATTTTTAGTTTCCTTATTAAAAAATGATTTATAACAATTTTAAAGTGCATTGATATTATGCAAAATAATCATCATTAAAAATTTTTTAATGTTTCAAATTGAGTTTTTATAATGTTTATTGAAAAGTAAAAAATAATATTTTGAGGAGAGACATTAGTGTATTCTAAACAAAGACAGTAATTTATAATCTGCAATTATATTTTGTAAATACAACAATGCTTGATAATGCAGAAAATTATGGCAGTTTTCTGCAGAAAATTATGCAGTTTTCCAATTAAATTTTATTTAAAATGTGTTGTGTGCAGTGTTATAGTTTATAATTTTTCTCAAATTCTCAGCAAATATATTCATTTGATGAATTGTTTCTATAGTTATCTAACATATATGTTTGTATAAAGATCTCTAATCTTTTTGAAATTAAATCCTTTATAACATCACCTAATTTGCAGGTATAAACGAATTACTTCTATTTCAGTCTTAGAGAACCGCATTTCTACTTTAACTTGCAAAGTCACGAGATTCTTCTTTGAGTCCCCTTTTCCAAGTATTTAAGCTCTCTGCATATTTTTAATGCTCTCTTTGTAGTATATAACTCTTTCCTGCTTAGACACACTGCTTTGTGTGTAAACTTCTCACCCCTGGTCATAGATTTGGATAATATTATAACCGTTATCTTTTTAAAATAGTCTGCATTTACCATCTTTAAAATGGATAAGTAGAAATCGGAATAAAGTATTGATCGGATCAACTACTACCTGCTTATTCAAGATCTTGTTTACACCTTACCTAAAGGATGATGTTACATATATATTAGTTAAAGTCTCTCATTATATTAATCACTATTTTAATAAGATTATTGTACTGTCATTTTTAGTTTAGGATACTCCTTAGATAATGCATCCTTTTAGTTTAAAAAATATTGTAAAGTTGTAAGCATATTTCATTTATTGTTTGCATTATCTTGGCATTTTAATTGGCATACTTTATTTTCATCAAATTAAAGAGATTTATTAAAAAATGAAAACATCTTAAAATGTACGAACATAAAAATACAAGTATTTTTTTATTAAAATAATAATTTTCAGTTATATTTGCTGAATTAGATTAATTATTTTTGTTTTCAAACTTGTAAAGTTGAGTATTGAAAATTTGGCATAAGAAACTGCACAATATTTGACAGCATTTCATAAAAATACAATGGAAAAGTTATAGTAGAAAAGTTTATATCAAGGGAAGTTTAAAAATTCGCATGACATTTGTCAGCAGCTCAGAAAAACTGTGGAAAAGAACGAAGATTACTTTATGAAGATTTCTTTCAAAGGAAGGATTAAAGCAATGAGAATATTAGTAAATAATCAACCAATTTACATTTAGTTCAGTATTCTCACTCTGTTTGGTTTCAAAATCCTTAGGGAAACTGTAAATGTTTGAAGAAATTATATAATTTATTATTTTAACCATAGCTGAGAAAAACTGAATGAATCAGTCCTCTAAACTGAAAAATTAATGAATTTAAAAATCATTGCTACATTTTAACACATTTTTAAACTGAATTTTCAAGCTGTATAAAATTTGCCAGTTCGATTGTATTGTATGAGAACATACATCTAGAGTTTCTTTTCAGTTTTTTTTACATTTCCAGAATATTTGTTAAATCAGACATTTCAAATACTGTGGTTTTTAATTTAACTTACAAATTATGAAAAACATACAAATATTTCAGGATGAAATATAAAACAGGACTTCCCATTTTTGTATATAAAAAAATCTTTTAAAATTACTTTAGATTCAGATGGATGTGTTATTTAATTGCATATGTGACTGGTGTGAAATATTTGTATATATTGGACCATTTATTATTGTTATTTTAACTAGGATATTCACCTTAGATTTATATCAGAGGTTCCCAGCCTGTGGTATGCGCATCTCTGAGGGTATGCAAACGCAAAGTCAGTAATAGCGGACACAAGAAGACATAAGGGATTAAAAATGTTGCAGAATTTTGTTTCCCCAAAGTTTGTATAAAAAGTGAAAGTTCTGCAAGTCCTAACCCTACCCTCAAAATAAGAAAATAAAGAAGGAAAAATGAAGCATTATTTTTAGCTATCCTTATAAGTTAATGCGAAGTTATCACAGTACTGATTTCAACTGTTTTAATGTTGAACTAATACTATTGTAAAAATGGATTAAAATGTAAAATTAAAAAGGAGTCCTGCAAATGTTATAAATTCCAGTCATTTGACTCTTAAGCCAAACTAGGCCCTTGACATAATTTATAAATACTTCTTTGTATAGATGGATCATAGGGTGTGTGTGACATAAATTGGTACGTGAAAATAAGAAGACAAATCGAGGGGAATGCGAGGGAAAAAAGGTTGGGAACCCCTGATTTAGATGGATGTTTTATTGAATTGCTTATATAGCTGATGTGAAATGTTGGTTGAACCAGTTATTAATTGAGTTATCCTAATTAGGATATTCTCTTGTAGGTGCATATTTTATTAATGTTATCCAGTTACTAGTCACTGAAGGTTATACAAGTGGTATTGATATCAGAGGTGCACCTTACGACTTCAGAAAAGGACCAAGTAAGTATAAACTTTAAATATAGCTTAAAATGTGATACATTTGTTTATAGTGATCCTTATATATTTTGTAGGGATGAATTTTTAATTTATTGAGCTACTGGTGAATTTATTGATTTCTCTTCCCACTGTCTTTTTTTATATATTATGGAACTAAGTTAATTCAAAGCTGACAGGGCTAAAAAAAAAAAAAAAAATGATTCATAGATAAAAATCAGTACTGCAAAAGAAAATGACAATATTTAAGCTAAATTGCTTATAACGATTTATTTTTAATATTTAACAGTTTGGGTAAATTAGACACAGTTATGAAATTAACATTATGTAATTTTACTAAATAAAACAATTATAATTAAAAAAACTTTAAAAATTAAAGTAATTACAATAAATAATTAAGTAATTTTAATAAGCAAACAATATACAGCAATTGTACAATAAAACTTGAAAAGATACCAGCTCTAAATTGACTTTGCAATAACCAAAATAATTTGAAATCGGGGATGATTCTAACATTATGAAATTTGGAAATTTAAGGGACCAGATAAAAAATTGGAATTACCAACAAATTTGAATGCATTATAAAAAAAATCCCTTTTCGGCAAGCTTGAAGGCAAAGATAGATTCCTTTACATTAATGTTACAAAAGTCATGAAATATTACATATTGATCAATACAGACATAGCCAATGACTTTATTGTTTATACACATTGCAATATTTACTCTGTGATTCTGTTTTTAAGACATTTAATTTTTTACTATATCAAGGTTTTATCATTCCATTTTTTATTCCAAAAAGTTATGATAGATTTATCGGTCTGTACATTAATCAATTTTTTTAGATCTGAACACATAATCATTCACAGGTAGGAGTTATAAAGAAATAAACATCTCCGCAGTGCAAATATCTCCTAGATAACATTGAGCCAGCCTATCTGAAACAGTAACAAAAAATTGACTCTTGACACGAATGAAGAAAGACTCTAGATTAAAAAATTAATTTATTTAATCTAGGTTATAATATAATTGTGCGAACATTACTTTGTCGTATGGTAAAATCACATGACATGAAACATATATAATATTGGTGTTGTCTTG
>BGPR01006770.1:9161-20163 GCA_013235015.1 Araneus ventricosus | reverse complement strand
CAGATGAATTATCTGAGTATTTTATTACTGTGAAGAACTTGACTGATATAATTAAATTCGTATTTAAAATTAATGTAAGAAATTTAGTTACATTACTATCTTTTTTCAGATGAATTATCTGAGTATTTTAATGCTGTGAAGAACTTGACTGAAGAAACTTACGATCGTAACCAGCAGACAAAAGTGACATTCGTCTGTCACAGTATGGGATGTGCGTTAATGAGTTATTTCTTCAACCAACAAACACAGCCTTGGAAGGATAAGTATATCAAAGCTTTGGTTTCACTTGGAGGTGCCTGGGGTGGTGCAGTAAAAGCCTTGAAGACATTTGCAGCTGGTAAAAATTCTAAAATATATCTTGAATTCTTAACCAAAAACATAAAAAATCGTATTGGATATTTAAACAAAAGAAAAATTGAATGAGAAGTGAAGAATATTGTATTTTAGTTCTTTGATTATGTGATAGCGCAATTGTGTCTAACATAATAGTTGCCTTGTAATAATTATCTCGAGTATTAGTTGGACATTCACAAAAGCCTAGAGACAGGTGATTACCTGATTTCAGGCACTACTTTAAAAAAAATGCTGTTTAGTCATGTATTTTTGTGTAGAATTGAGAAATTTTTTGCAGTTGGAAAGGATTCTTTATTCTCAATTAATTTTTGATTTCAGAGACTATTCTTTAAAGGTGCTGAATTAAAATGAAATATGGAGCATTATTTTTTTATTTGTGAAGTTCATCATATTTCTAACAGGAAAGATTAATTTTTATAAATGACCAAAATCTCAAGATTCAGATTTCATGTTCTAGATAAGACTTATTGCTCAGTTGGAAACAATTACAGTTCTATTTTGATCTTTTGCTTTGAATACTTAAATAAAATATTTCTTATCTATATATATAAAAGAGAAAGTCACACACTCACTGACTAATCAACAAATCTCCCAAACCACTGGGACTAGAAGCTTGGAATTTGGCAGATGGACGCACAGTTTCTAACAATGTTTTTATTGTCGTCATCTGTAGCTTTTTTTTTTTTTTTTGGAGCATGCATAGATTTTTTTACATTAAAACTATAAAGACGTAAAAGCATTTTTACTCTGAGCAACAAAGTACCAATAATGGGTTACTATGTGGACGAAGTCACGGGCATCAGCTATTAACATATACCTGAGACATTATGTAATAATTTTAGTTTCATTAGCAGTGGCAGATATTGACAGTGTGAGGCCTCAGGCGCAAAATTGTTTTGAGGCCCTTACCTTACCCAATATCTTAAATTTGCAGTCAGCTTAAGACTGTGATGTATGTTGAATGGATTTTGAGTCTCCTTCAGAGTCTCTGGGTACGAGGCGAGCGCCTCTGCCGCTTGTGTGAAAAATCGTCAGTGTTCATTATTTTTTGCTGGTGAGAGCAGTCAGGACAGCTTTGCAATGCAGCCAACATACTGTTATGGGAAAGAGGCCCAAATTAGTCGTACTTCAAATGCTTCTGCTTTAAAATTTCAGTTTTTTGTTTTGTGGATGTCTTTTTCTAAGTAAACAATGTATGTTTTTTTTATGAACAAAAATTTTCTGTGCTTTAAATCTGAAGTACATTTTGTTATTATTGTCTTCATTTAAATTAATGAATCAGTGCTTAGTTTTTTTGTGAAGATTTTAAAATATATATACGGGTACTTGTCAATTTTAAGGGATTTTTGAAGAAACATGACATAAATTCCAATGGCTGAATTTGCAGGCATCTTTTTTTTTTCCAGTTGCCTATGGAAACATTAGATAATTTAAATGCTTCAAATAAATATTTTAAATAATTAAATTTAAGTTTGGTAATCATTATTCAGTTTCACTTATTGCTTCTGTTTTGAAGCTCAGAAAGGTTGAAAAAAATTTTTATAATAGATTGTGGTGTCAAAAAACAAACTAAGAGTTAAAAAATTTTTTCTAAAGATTAAGGATGATTCTTTCAATGTCTGAAGAAGTTTTGTGTTAAACATTAGTTACTGGCATTTTCCTTTTTACACATATGCCATTGTTAGATATGTGCTGTTAATCAAACTAATGTTTTCATCTATATAATTTTCATTTTTTTTATAGGTGAAAACCTTGGTGTTTTTGTAATCAGTAAAATAAATGTACGAAAAGAACAGCGTACATCTCCTAGTCTTGCATATATGATGCCATCTGATTTGCTTTGGGCACCAAATGAAACACTTATGATGACAGAAAAAAGAAATTATACAATTCGAGATTTTTATGAATTTTTCCAAGATATTGATTTTCCAGTTGGCTATGAAATGGTAAAAGATACATATCCATTTGTTCATATTGGCTTAAATCCCCCTGGAGTAGAGATACATTGTTTGTATGGAGCTAATGTTACAAACACAATTGAAAGGTATGTTTTGTTTATTTTAATCTTTGTTTTTATATTGTTATTAAAAATCTGAAACTATTAAAAGTTTTAAGTATGTATGCCAGTTTCATATTATGTTTTTTGTAATCTGAAAATGGAATTTTCTCCTTGGTTTCATTCTTAACTGCTTACGAATCAAGTTATTTTGTAATCTACGGTATTTAGGATGAGTTAACTCGAGATAAGTCCTTAAGCGGTTAATTTTCTTAAAATTTCTTGGAATGATTCAGTAATTTTCCATATGAAGTGAAACTGATGCATGAAAATTCGATTTTAAGCATTTGAGTGTCGGATACTGTTTAGCATTCCATTTAAGGCTAATGTATAATTGTATTTTGAAAAATATTGTATTGAAAATCGATACTGAAAGGCAGTTTGATTATTGTTGTGGTTCTTATACTGTGAAACCTCTTGAGTATATTGTTCAAGGGACTACTGCAAATTGACGTATTAACGAGTGTGATGTGCTATTGAATTCTTAGTTCAAAATTTGATAAAATACTTAGTTTAGCTGTGCAGTATAACCTTACAGATCTACTTTTTAGTAAGTTTCATAAACATTTTAATATATTATAATACTTATGTCAAACAATATTTAAAAATTGTAAAATATTTTAAAATTAAAAAAATTCTGACTTTATAGTAATTGAACAAGTACTAAATGATATTTATTGTAATTTTACTGCAATTACCTACAGATTTTATTACAGAACAAATAGCAATGGAATGTAACTCTCCTTAATGACCATAATGCAGTATTTTAGAGTGATTTATTACAATAGATAAAAAAAATAACTGCTTTTGTTAAAATAGCCCTTCTTGGTTTTTCTGCCTTTTTAAGGAGATGGTTTGTAAGGAAGTGTTCAAATTAAAATTTTTTCAAAACTGTTGAATACCATGGTGTTTGGTTTTGGTGCCCAGATAAATCACCGTGAACTGAATTTTATATCTTTTTTTTCTCCATTCTTATGTGATGGCATAAAGAGAAATTCTTCAATATTTCGATACATTTTAATGCATTCTAATGAAATTGTTTTCAGTCTTATATTTCAAATTCTGAGCTAAGATGGCTTTATTAATTATTTTTGAGATGTTTTGTTTCTCGAGGCACAGAATGCACATAATGTGAATGACTGTAATTGATTTCATATTTCAAGCATTAAAACTAGTTAGTTCTTTAAATTTTTTTGTACGACTAAACAACTTTCTTTTGTATATAGTCAAATAAATTATTTTTGATACAAACAACAGCTATTCTTTTAATCCGTTGTTTATAGCATCTTAGATTGCTTTTTCTTTCATTTTTTTTTTCTTCTTCATTCCTACTGTGTTCACCTCTGTCAAGCAAAGTATCCTCAATCAAATCTTTGACTATACTCATTTTGATTAAAATTAAACTCGCATAATCATCAAAGTAGTGCTTATTTTCAATCATGTCCAGTCATTTTCATTTGGTATGACTTTTTTTATCACCACACTGTGAATAGCCCTCCTCCCACCCATATCCAGTTTTCTAGAAATAGGTTTATGGTTTTTGTTTTAACCTGGTTCCAAGATGGAGAGATCATTTTTATCTCCTCTAGAATATTGATTTTTTTTGTGTCCTCCCACAGTTGATGTTTTAGGGTGAAAACTTAATGCTCTGAAATATTAATTTTTGTGTTTGGTTAAAGGATTTTTTTTTCTTATCACTAATAAGAGTTATCATGCATGGGTTTATGATTGTGAGTCATCAATGTAATAAGCAAAACTATGTATTTGATATCTGAATGCTATAGCTTTGTGATAACTATCTTTAAATAAGAGTGTAATTTTTGTATTATCTAATCTTATTTTTGAAAGCACTTTTGCAGTATAAGAAATACAGTCAAACGTCGCAAATCCGGAATGATCCAAAATTCGGACCTTTTTCATTCCATTGGCTATTGGGCTATTGTAACGAATCGCGGAGTTACTATACCTTCCTCCTTCCCCCTCTACGAACGAACTAGTCCAGAAGGTAAGAAATGTTAATAAATAAGATGCGCACGCAACTTTCTCTCCCCTTCTTGTTCACAAAGAGGATTTGCCCAGAACGAATGGAATATTGTAGAAATTCGCAGTTTTCTTTAATTCCAAACTAGCCCTCGCGAATGTAGTACTTTTCTTATGCGAGTTGATGTATGTGGTCGGCAACAATATTCTATGAGGACGAAGAAAACGTGGATACCGATTTCAGATCTCTAAAGAACAAAAATTTTGAACTATTTGATTACGGCAAGTCAAGAGGACAAAAAATCGCCGAATATGACGCCGTTTAAGTATACTTAAAAGGCAGTATACTGCATTGTGACGATAAAGCTCCGACAGTGTGTCAGCTCACCGATGCTGAAATATGCAGTATAGTGTTGATGAACTCCAAAACTTCAGTATCCGATAGCGAAGAAGAAACACAAGCGGAAGATAAAATGTCAATTGACAGCTTAGTGGAACTGTTGAACACCACAATAAAAGGACTTGAGCAAAGAGACTTTATTTTGGAGTTGGACAAAACGGCGATACATAAAATAAAAGAGAAGTTAAGTTACTGAATCAAAAACCAAAATTAATGAAGCAACTCACTTAAATGAAATATTTTGTAAAAATGTTAAAATTAATAAGAAATAATATTAATTATGTTTATAAATCAAAGAAAACAAGTAATAAATAAGTTTTAAAAAAATTTAAATTGAATTATGTGTTTTTTGATGTTAAATTCACTTCTTAATATTGAAATGATCTAAGATCCGGAATTGCCGAAGTCTCGACGATTCTGGATTTGTGACGTTTGACTGTAATTGTATATTTCAGCTTGATAATTAATTTAGAAAATTGGGAGTAAAGAAAGGTTAGGAAGAAAATTTTTAAAATTTATTGTACTAACAGATTTGTTATAGTTTAATTAATAGTTATACTGCTAAATTATAGTTAATATATTGTTAATTATGTAATTTAATTCTATATAATATAGCAAATAATTTTGGAGCAATCAATCCCTTATAATTGATTTCACTGAATATTATAGGAGGCCTACTTTTTATTTCTAGTGTATATAAACTATTTTTGATAAAAGAATAAATTCTTTTATATAAAAGATTTTATTCTTTAAAGTGAAAATTTTTATTTGATTTGTTTGTGAAAGGAAAACGGATGTAGTTGCTTATAAAAATTATTGATGCAATAGTTCTGACAAATAATCTTTTGTTGAAGTTGTTTATAAGTCAGAGTTGTGATTAAAAATCCTTATTTCATTTTCTAGGCTGGATTATAGTAACAAGTCTGATTTCCCAGATAATCCAAAATTAGTAACTGGTGACGGGGATGGTACAGTAAATATTCGAAGTTTGGAGGCCTGCAAACGATGGTCAGGAAAGCAACAACAAAAGGTGTACTCGCAACCATTTCCAAATGTTGACCATATGGGTATTTTGGCTGATCAAAATGTATTACAATACATAAAAAAGGTTGTTAATACTTGGTAACATGTTCTTTTAGTTTAGTTTTTATTTGTTTTTGTTTTCATTTCACATGAAACTGTTTCATCTTATTTGTGCCTTTTCATCATCATATGTATTTAATCCATATGGACCAAAAAAAAAAAAACTAAATCCATACTAACAGCACACAAAAAGTGCCATTTCTAAAAATACTATTGTGAAAGTACAATGTTAATTAGAATTAGTCAATTGATTAATTATTGCTATTTGAGATGATATATTGTGAAAAATAAGAATTGGCTTATCAAAAATAACCATATCAACTGTTACACTGTTTGTAATGGTTGTTCAAACTACATTTCATTTCTAGACAATGTAATAGCTTTTTGTTGGGTCTTTTTTTCATCACACGTTTACTTAATTCACTTTGATTTTTTAAGTCAAGGTAGCAGCTTAAATATGGATAAAAATGTCCACTTTCAAATACTTTTATTTTTCAGTTTTGATTATGTATTAGGTATTTTAATACTTTGACTTCTATGTATTTTGTGGTTTTCAGAATATTTTTGACACATGCTAATAAATTACATATTTTTTGTTAACTTTTTAGATTTCATTGTGTGATTCTATTAATTTAAGAACAATTTAAATTTTGTTTTGCAATGAAGCTAATGTTAAAACATTGTTTTAATTATTTTAATTAAATCATTTATTTTATATTTAAAATAAATAATATTAATTAAACTTTTATAAAAATAGTATGAAAAATTTATAATTCAATATTAATAATGATAGTTATTTCCAAATTTCATTAATAGTTAATTTAATTTGTGGCTCAAATGGATTTAAAAATAATTCAGAGAACATTTTGATTATGTTGTGATTTTTTTTTTATTAACTCTATAAACACGTCATTTAATGAAATTGATGATTTTAAAAAGACTTGAGTGTATACCAAAGAGAATAATGTTTTTTGAATGATTAGGAAATCTTTTTCTGCTCTTGGAGAATTATCATTTTCTTGCTTAAAAAGTATAAGAAGGGAACATAACTATCCCATTGCTGTGATAGATTATCTGTGTTAAATTGGCAAAGAAGTGCTACTGAGATTTCAACAAGGAAAGTAAATATACCAAGCAGATAAGCCAATAAGAAGTTGGTTTGGATGATGACATCTTAGTCTTTTCAAACTATTTGGATGATGAGCTAGCAAGTTAGAAACGTTATAGGTACTGCTTCAATTCAGTGATTAGTACCTTTCATGTGTGCTTTATTAAAGAAACAGATTATGTTCTTTATCATACATTTGTAGCTGAATTTTAAATATAATTTGTAAATTGATTTATCTTTTCTGAAATAAAAATCAATATCAGTTAAATTTTGATGAAAAATCTCACCCATTAAAAATTTTCATAGATTGTTTTGAACTGAAAAAAAAAATGTTTAACTACTCTGAATATTTTTATCAGACCCCATTTATTATTTATTTTACCATTACCAATATTTTTTTATCTGTATTTGGATCTCTCCTCTTGTGTGTTTGGAAACTGATTCGAAAATTATAACAAAAATTGGATATCACTCAACAAATCTAAATAAAATATCAGCAACTCACAGAAACACCACTGAATTTATATATATTTCATATTGGGATTTTTTGTTATCAGTCAACAAGTCTAAATAGAATGTCAGAGAAACCCCTTTGATTTTTGTTTCACATTGGAATTTTTTTTATGTACTTCTATTTTATTGTATGCAGTGAGCTGTATTTATTTAAATGCAGCATGCAAATATTTGTGCATATAATGCATAAATATTTAAGCAAGTCGAGAATTCTGATGTACTTATTATATCATTTAATGTTTTAAAATTAATTTGTATATGAAATCACTGGACGTATTTAAAAAAATTTTTTTTTCTTCAATCTAACCTGAATAAACTACCATGTCTGCAGAAACAGTCATGAAAATGTTATAACTGGATCTGTCATTGACAGGTTTTGAAAATCGATAAAGAATTCCAAATTTTTCTTTTGTCCCCTAAAGTTGCAAAATTCCTTACACTTTTTTTTAATCTTTTTTTTTAAAGCTTAGAAAACTTTGCTCTGCAGAAAAAATTTCTTGTTTTCTAGTTAAAATAAGTTTATAAAAATTGCTAAAATTACAGACATATGAACTGTTCTATTAGTTTGTGAGGCTCATCTTTTGTTAATGTAAAAACTGATATTAAAATAATATACATATTTCATAATGTCCCTAGAGGAACAGAAAATATTCTGTATTTTTCAGCATGAAATATGTTTGGCTATGTATAAAATTCTTTCATTTAAATTTACGAGTCAATATATTGGAATGTTTAAGGAAAAAATTTTGCATTTCAAAGGATGTATTATTCTTGTGGTTTTAAGAAATTTTGTAAGAAAGTATTGAAGCACTCATGGACAAATGTTTTGATCACCAAAAGCTGGCATTTGTGTACAATATGTATTTTTTTTCCCTTAAAAATGCAGAATTTAGGTACTTTCATATTAAATGCTAATTTACTTTATTTACTTAATACTAAATTTATTATTTCATATGTAAAATAAATAATATTAATTAAACTTTTATAAAAATTATGAAAATTGTATAATTCAATATTAATAATGATAGTTATTTCCAAATTTCACTAATAGTTAATTTAATTTGTGGCTCAAATAAACTAAAGATCAGCTAGAGAACTTTTTATTATGTTGTGATTTATTTTTTATTAACTTTGTAAACACGTCATTTAATGAAAATAATGATTTAAAAAAGACTTCAGACTAGATATACTTTAAGTTAAAAACATTTTGTTTTAGATGTGAAAATAAAACTTATTAGGTTTTCAAATAACTTCTTAACATAAATTTGCTCTTAAGTATTTTATTTATATTTTAGTTTGTGGTCTAATTTTGGATAAGTAAAATAATATTCATATGCTTTTCTTTTTCAATAGTTCCTATTTGTTAAAATTAATATTTAAGGTGAATTTGAAAATAAGGGAAGCTTTTTATCAGAATGGTGATTTTTTTTTTTTACCCACTCAAATATAATTATTTCAGGTTATGACCTTTAAAATTGTACTTAAATGTACATGAATGGTGTATGTCAGCTAATAATTTGGTGTAATTTTGCTTTCTGTTTTTGCATGTGCTAATGTGTAGTAACATTATACAGGGTGTCTGAATTAAAATGCTGTGTTTCGTAATTATCCGTGCTTATCCACATATTCAAAATGATGAAAAAAATTTACTACTAAAAATTTACAAATTTGCAACAAACAATGAATACTCAAAATCTTTGTTTCAATTCCAAGTCACAAAGTCAAAGCTTTGTTTGTGCAATCAGTTCGTTTCTATATGTGTTCCTACAAGTGACACAGAGAATGTATAGCTTATACCTACTACTCTACCTGGTTTCTTGTGGCATGTATTGTGGGACTATCACCATAGCAGCTCTGATCCTTTCATGAATCTGTTTTGTTGTCACTTTGTTCGAATATAACTTGTCCTGAACATGCCTCTAGATGTCATTAACTGCAATAATGGAGCACATTTCTGCATAAAACTATATGACTTATGCTTTTTCAATGTTATTTGCAGTTTTTAATCTGTACATTTCTACATGTTCCCCACAAATAGAAATGTGCTGTTGTATTTTTAACATATTACACATGCTATAAAATGTATAGGGTGTCTGGCTGATACTCAATTTTCCACCAGGTTATTTGTAGCATGCGTTATTAGACTCTCACAGTGGTAGTTAAGAACATAAGGCATTTAGCACACAGTAGAATTCTCCTCAAGACAGCATGAGTTTGTTCTCTCGAAAACTGGTTTTTAAATGCCAAAATGAATGGTGCAAATTTTCATACCGTTTGAAGAAACTCATGCTCTCTCTTGCTGTCTCAAGGAAAATGAATCTGCGTGTTTTAATAGTCTTACACATCCTTATATAAAGCTGCCTCCATAGCTCCATCCATTGAACTATGATAATGGCCCATTGTACATGCCACTACATAGGCAATGCTTTTCAACATTGGTTGCCATTTTCAATTTTCACCTGCTGGAATAAAAAAATACATATCACCTTGCTCCTTTGTATCCATTCGAAATTTCTGAAGCTAATATCTACCATTTAACACTGTATTGCATTGATGGCTCTTATTGAAAAGTGTTGAGGCACTTGTGATCAAAAACAATTAGAGCATTCCAATCCAGACAACCTGTATTTCCCTTTTGCTAAAATTTCTGTTACTTTATGTTTGTTGAATTAGTGTGGTTTTCAAAATGGCTCGATCATGCTATATTTATTTTGCCTATAAAATGTTTTAAAATACAAACATATCTTTGCAAATACTTAATATACTGTATGAATTTATTTATTTAGTTGTGTGAAGAGAGTTTAAGTGTGCTACTAGTGACCAAAAAAAGTTTGTGATATCTAACACATTTATAATAAAATGTCTCGACAAAAGATACAGCTTCTATTATAAATAACACAATTACTCTTTTCTCTTTGTTTGTTGTTAACCATGTGTTTTCCTTGAAAACTCGAGATTTTATTTAGCTTTATTTACTGACTGACTTTTCTCTAAAAGGACTTTTGTGTTGGGTGTGGTGATTTAATCTTTTGTGTTTTTTAAGCATTTTTCACTTATTTTCTGTTCTCTCATATCATTCATCTAGATAGTCAAAAACGTATTGTATTTTTCTATTTTATTAGAAAGATTTTAACCTGTTTCTTATAACTTAATGATAGTCTTGTTGTACCAGCTTTACTTATGACCTGCAATAAAAGATATGAGATTAAGTTCATTTGTTTTGTGTCTGTTGAATTCTTTTTAACCTGTTAATGGCCACATTAATTTAAAGTATTAATTTCAGTAAAAATTTTTAAAAATTATATTAGAAACACAAAGATTAAGAAAACTGTAAAATTTCATTGCTAAAAATTTTTTTATTTATTTATTTTGCTTTAAAAACATGTTTTTTGGAAGAATAATTGAAAAATCAGAAGAAAGTAATTTTTTAAACCTCCTTATAGATATATATTAAAAGACTTTTAAAATATAATAAAATAAATATTACTTGTGTATAATAATTATAAAT
>BGPR01006769.1:66369-77015 GCA_013235015.1 Araneus ventricosus | reverse complement strand
TCTAAGCTGTTTGGTTAACAGATTGCCTGCAGGGCCGCTATGCTCGTTCCATCAGTTTCAGCGGCGTTTATCTTTTCCTTTCCGTGTTCAAATTCGGACGGGTTCCATGGTCACTAGGCCCTTCTCAATTTCCATCAGTTTTTCAAGAAGCTGACGGTGGCTCTTTCCTTCCGTTTGCCAAGAGTCAGTTTGGACCTACATGTAGATTTACTGCAAGGCCACTATATTCCATCAGTTTTAAAGCTGGCGGTGCTCTTTCCTTCCATGTTAAAAAATTTAAGTTGGATTGCCGCGGTGCCTGCAGGGTTTCTTGCTTCTCATTTCCATCAGTTTTAAAGGCGGGCGTTCTCTTCCTTCCGTGTAAAAATTCCAGTTTGGATTACATGTGAATTGCCTGCAGATTCGCTATGCTAATTTCCATCAGTTTTTAAAACTGACGATTGCTCTTTCCTTCCCGTGTTCCAAAAATTCCAGTTTGGATTACATGTGAATCGTCCAAGAGTGGTAGTCTCGGAATCCGTTGATGAACAGTAGAAATCTTTTTCGATGCACAGAAACTGTTTTTCTAATGAAAATCCTGGGAAAAATTCGATATATAGAGATTTTTCTATATAAGGATATTCGGTACACAATTTTGGAATTATGTCTATCTGTGAACACGATAACTTGAAAACTATTGGAGCTACGGGGATGAAATTTGGTATGTGATTTCTGTACATAATTTGTAGGTTTCTGTCAAATTTTGGACAAACTCCGTTCACGGGAAGTCTGTCTGTATGCCCATGTTAATGTGAACACGATAACTCACAAACTTAAATAGCTAGGTGGATAAAATTTGGTACACAACTTTATCATCATCAATGTAGTTCTGTATAAAATTTTGGGCCAAATCCGTCAAGGGGTTGACTGCATGTCGGTCTGTATAATTTACTTTTGAAAAGAATCCGTTATCTCCACACGTATGCGTACTGGAAGCAATCTTCTGTGCACGCGAAAGGAACGGAACGGAATTTCATTACGGAGTAGCGAATAACGCCAGTTTGTCCTTGAGCCGGTAAGAGCGGAAAATCGGTACGCATCTCTCTGAATTTGATTCTTTACCTAGATATTTTTCAATCACTATAATGAAAAACCTGATAGTCACTGGATTCTGGGTAACAGTAGGTTCGAATTTTTTTAGCCACGCGGGGGAAGGGGAGACAGAACCTTTTGGGGGAAGTATACGAGAAAGTTTAGGGGAGAACACTCCCGCTGGTTTCCGTCCGCCGTCTTAGGGTGGGTCGGAGAAATTTCGCCTCTGGCCTGCTGAGTGAAGATGTCGCACCACTTACAGTACAGCACTGTTTATACGCTTCTCATTTATACGTCGTTTCATCACAGTCCCGTTCGATTTCGTGATTTTAATGATAGAGTACGACAAAGCACCGTTTATACGTTTTTCTCATTTATCGTCGTTTCATCACGCGTCGCGATCTCATGTTTATTCAGATTTTGGTAGGTACAGATGAAGCAGCACGTTTATACGTTTCTCATTTTATCGCGTTTCATCACAGTCCCGATTCTTCGTATTCAGTTTTAATGATAGAGTACAGTACGAAAGCACTGTTTATGCCTTCTCATTTATACATCGTTTCATCCAGTCGATTCATTCGTATTCCAATTTAATGATTGGTACAGTAAAGCACTGTTTATACGCTTCTCTCATTTATATACTCGTTTCATCACGTCAGATTCATTCATCGATTCAATTTAATGATTGGTACAGTAAGCACTGTTTATACGCTTCTCATTTTATACGCACCTACGTTTCATCGCAGTCAAGATTCATTCGTATTCAGACTATGATTAGATAAGTAAAGCACTGTTTATACGCTTTCTCATTAACAGTCGTTTCATCACAGGTCCCAGTTCATTTCGTATTCTTGTAATATAAAGACCTTCGTTTTCTGATTATACGTCTTTTTCATTTATACGTCGTCTTACGTCAGTCCAGCTGAAGACTTATAAACGGTGCTATGTACTTATTTTGGTTTATAAAAAAATGTTCTGTATCACGTCTGCTTCTCTAAAAAATTTATATATCATAATAGATGACGTCATGTGACATTCCTAGTAGGTCCAGCGAGGAAAGCATATCCCACTTAAAAGGAAAACACACAAGGGAAGGGGAGAAAAATGCTCGATTATTAAGATGGAATATTTTAACGCAAACAAGGTTTATGTGCGGTTTACGGTACACATTTACTTCACTCTCTTAAGATCACCAACTCTTTGCTTGCCAAGGGCAATAAGAGAATAATTGTTTTGGATCCGGCTAGATGTTTTTTTAACGAGTGACAGTGCGCATGCGACGGTAACGATCTTTCACTCGAGTGTTTTTGCTTATCAGGCTATATTGCGTCGTTTCGATGTGCAGTGTTTTGTTCAACTCTTCGATGTGATTGGTCGATTCATTCGAATTTGGATAAAAACTTCGTTTGAGATGTTTCGGATTGAATATATCGTTTCAGTACCGAGTATGTTATTCACTGTTGTCATTTCTCAGGAGACTAAGCGAAGCTAACGATATTCCGTTATGCTGAGAAGCGAACCATATGTTTTTCAGTTAAAAAATTGCCCTGTACTTAAAATGCCGCAGCATTAAAGCATGCTCAATCTTTTCTTTTACAGGTGATGAGCGCAAGAGAACAATAATATATTGCTTATACGGCGACGGCAATCAATGAATTCGCCAAGAAAAATTGGCGCGAAACGGATGTGTATCCGTTAACCATTTACGCAAAACAAAACCACAAGAGCACCACTCTGGTATATATATATTTTCTTTTCGGTAGAAAATACCGAAGAGTTTCGATGAAAATAGTAGAGTGAGGTTGTATGTTAATGATACTAGGAATGACTAACATGGTTTGATGCAATCGTCTTTGAACTCATGAAGCACATATAAAGAAGTTAGCACAACAGGGTGCTAAGTTTGCAGCAGCAGTGTCTGTAATCGCGTAGGCAATGGACAGAAATGTTCGACAAAACGCCTTCTTATTACAAGAAACCTTTTCGGTAGTTTCCCGTGAAGATCACTGAGTAACTTAACTATTCAGTTAGAAACGAACGTAGGCAGTACCTTCTAAAAAGACACTGCAACCAGTTCATTGAAAATGAAAAAAGATTTCTTCGATCCAAGAGGTCCTTGTCAGATCATATCAATTTCATTACTGAAAACAGTCCTTTCCTTTGTGTGGATTCAAGAAGACCTCGTCTGTTTCCTTCAACGAAAATATTTTTTAAAAATATATTTCTTAAAAACGATTACCTAAATAAAATTTATTCCTTCATACCTACTGATGTTTTCAAGGGCGCAGTTGCAGAAGAACATAGCATTTGTAATAAAAATAAAATATAATGAATTAATTAACTACCATTACGTGCTAGAACTTATCGTAATATTGCTTTTATTCCTTCAAAAAGAATCGCATATTTATTTTCCGGATGCCTTCTAGTAAATATTCATTCTTGTCAGAAACCGAGTTTATTGATCTGCAATATAATGTAACCAATGTTCTAAAAGAGTATGAAGTTCAAGAATAGTTTGCTTATCCTTCTTTAGATATTTCTGATGAGGGTAGCTGATGCTGAAGACAAACTGATAAAGAGTACTTACCGCAGTCAAGTAAGAATTACCGATTGTGATTTCGTGTTTTTCGCCAGTGTGAGTAATCGAAAAACACAAACAAACAGTTTCGACTAAAGCACTTCCTACAATTTAAGAATAGGAACAGCCTATAATAAAAACAAACACACTCCCCTAAAAGAATCTCCAAATACATCCAAGAGATACTGATAATAGACCATCTCAGTACCAAAGATAGTACTTTGATAACGTTCAGATGCCAAAAATAGTCCGTGAATATTGATGAGATATTAGGTAAGAGGTCATCAAGTTACAACGAGCCAGACTCTGATAAGATAGCAAAAGTTCTGTTATTTGTTTCTGCCCAGACATTGCTGAAAGCGGCAAAATTGGAATAATAATATCGGGAAATTATCATAATCAAAGCACGCTCCCATCAGAGAAGTTTAGCGTTGCGAATTTCCAGCCAAGGCGAGGCCTTCCAGTGTCCTTGTAAGATGAGGACACACTTTCTCCAAAGAAATCAACGTGCCTCGGGATGACTGAGGCCTTCGGAATACGTTTCAGACACTCGATATTGGCGACTTTGAGAGGAACAGGTGTTTGTAAAAGGATATAGGAAACTAGATGAAGCTTTTGGAATCGAGTCGTTTTCTTTCACTACCTTTCAGATTAGGAAAACAACTATTCCTGAAGACATTCAAGGAAAAGGACCAACAAGCAAAACAGGTAGTTTCGAAATATGGTTGAAAGATTATATGCAAAATGAATGCCCTGAGCTCTAAGCTTTACTGTGTAATAGGTAGTTGCTGTATTTATTTGAAACATCAACACATCGAGGTAATGTATTCCAGTTTCGAATGCCATCTGCAAGTTAATATAATAATTATCGAGGATACAAGTTGTGAATACTATCATCGACAGAGACATGTTGCAGAAGTTTTGGCAAGAATTGCATTGCAGATTTAATGCATGCCTTGCAACAAAACGAGGGCATATTGAACATATTTGATGCTAGCATAAAAACCTTGAATATATAACCTCTTGAAATATGCATCTTTCAAATAAATGCAGTGACCACCTATTTTGACTTTCCAAGCCAATACTTGGAAAAAATCGTCTTGTAAGGAATGTTCCAAAGAATAGAGACCAGCCTCATTATGGTCATTTCCTAACAGAAATTAAACATTTCTTGGCGACTCACGCTCTTGGGTTTTTCTAAAATATTCTTGCCATAAGATAAGTTTCAAGAAAAACGAACTGGATTGAAATTCGAATTAATTTTTTTTTATCATCTAGATATCGAAATTTTTAATCAGGTTCTTAAACATTTATTTTGCCAAATGGCGTAGCAACGTTGGGGCAGATGAGGTGTAAATACCCTGCGTACTACGGAGACAAAATGTTAGAGCCTTTATGCTACTTTTTAATGCCAAATATGGCGAGATAGGCGAAAGCTTAATACCGTGCTCCTGGCCTCGTTTACACTTGTTAAGCCACTGATAAACGATTGGAGGCGATGAAACCATTTAATGTCCCGGGCGCCACTAACCATCGCTACGACACTGATTTTTCCTTCTTGAGAAATTTCATTGTATGTGATTTGTGAAAAATTAGATTAATTCTTCCAAATCGTGTTTGGCGCAGCATGGCGAAGAATAGCTTTTACGCCATAAATCCGAAACAAACCTTGTTGAGAAAAGTTATTGTGCCAAATATTCTTTTAAGAACATTAGCAATTCAGTTTAAAACTTTCTGACACGAAACAATTTGTATCAACTTAAGCATTAAAAGAACTATTTGAATGCACTGTCCGCTCAAAAGATCCGTTCTGAATGCATTCATCTTCGTTCTCTCGAACGGGATCTGAACAGGTCTGCTTGACCGAACGCGTCCGAAGTGGGAAATGTGGGGCAGTTTCCCACCCACGGGGCGGGGAGTGACCACACACGCCCTTCGTCCAGTTCGGAAGGAATGCGGGTCAAGCGAAGGGAGGATTCGCATCCTTCACCAACTTTCCTTTCTTTTCCTTGGATGATGAAAGGCCGCAGACGTCTTTCATTGCAGACAGAACAAAAGTTACCAAACGGCAACTCGACAAAAGGCTGGCCTGAGCAAGCAGCTGGGAAACCCATTGTTTTCCCTTGAAGAATTAGCGCGGTTTTTTTTTCTACCTTTCTTCATATTAATGGCGTCCACTTTGGAATGTTGGTGGGAATCCTGGTTCGATGTCTGTCCTTTCTGGGAGTTGCCATTGTTTCGCAATTAGCAGAAGCCATCATGTTTGGACACCATTGTTAACTAATATAACTCAGAAATGGTAATGGGAAGGATGGTTAATGCAATCGTGGTTGGATTTCTATGCTTTTCTGGAACGCATTATTGTCTCGGAATAAATAGAAGTCAACATAGTTGGAGACTATTGTTGACCAATGCAATAAATAATTCGAAAATAGTAATAGGAAGAGTAGTTAATGTAGAATGCTTTATGAATAGAGTTGCAATTAACATAAAGGTCAACTCGTAACTTCTAACAGCAAAGCCATGGTATCTTTATTCAGGGAAGAAATCTGTTAATCTGAATAATCCATTCCATCATAAAGATCCCAGAATTTGTAAACCGGAATAATTGTCTTTTTTCTCAGAGTGACTGCTATAAATAATCCATTTACGTGTTTCGCATATAGAGGGTTCAGAGTTAAAGTGAGCCAAGTCCATGTTTTGCCATTTTGCACTAACACTGCCATGGTAGCCTAGAAATATATTTTCTGTGTGATAATGATTCAAATTCGTATTTCAATTTGTATCCACCAGGCAGCGAGAACAATTAGAAGTCCACTGTTATTTTGAAGGCTGCTGATCAACTTTGGGATCTGTTTACTTGGAATGAATGAAGTGAAACTCATCGAGAAAGAAGCTGATCAACTTTGGGATCTGTTTATTTGGAATGAATGAAGTGAATCTCATCGAAAAAGAAGACGGAGGCTTTACTTAGTAGCGCGCCATTTTTTTGGACTTGACCGAATTAGATCGGCATTAGTTTAGTACATCTTTTGATGGCAATTTTCCCTTGTTTCTTTAAGCCGATTGAAAAGAATCCTCCACATATACATTGATAACCCATTATTGTCATTGCATGCTAATTTCTTTGTAGAAACTGAAACATTCCTTTCAATTCATTAGCAACGCATTTAATTGCGAATTGTGTTTCATAACAAAGGTGCAAATAGTTAAAAAACGAATTCCTTCAATGTTTCTATTCATTTCTTGACACTCCGTCTGCAAATAAGATGTTTTATTTATTTCCCATCTGTATCTATTAACTACAATTGCTTTCAGAATAACACTTTTGTCTGTAATTATGCCATTTTGTCCTTCAGGTAGAATTAAAAATGATTCGTTAGTTGATACTGTAGGTGACAACTGCGTAGAAAGCAGCTTTTAATTTATGTTCCTACGTCACCAAATAGAGATAAAACACTGAAAAGTGCCAATTAATAGATTTCTCCCATTTGTTTCGAGGTTTAAATTACTGTTAAACCTGTTTCATTAAGATAAAAGCGAAGGCAAATATCTTTTTCGGAAAAAACTTCCGTCGTAGACAAATGTCAACCCAGCACTTAGATTCCTTTTAGTCCAAACATTAAGATGTGTGTTTGACAGAATCGGGATGCAATTTTTCACATTTGGAAAAGAAAAATGAATGGAATACGAGGAAAAGCGCCACTTAGCGCCCCATTAGCAAGTCTAAACACTAATTCACTGTATTCACAGTTTTTACTTTCTCGTGTACGAAGTTATACAAAGAGAAAGTACTGTAATCTTCAAAAAATTCAACCTCGAGATTCTGACAAATCTACAAGTTTCAGACTTACCGGTTTAAACCGAAAACCGGTTATTTTTTGCCCCGGTTTAAGCCGGTTATTTTTTTAAAATCCTAAAACCGGGAAAAAAACCTGGTCGGAAGATAGGCTAGTTTTTAGGTTCGACTAGACTAAAATATACCAAGTCATAAAGCTTTGAATTTCATCATCTTAGGCCGATCACCGACAACCGCTTCCTCGAGGCGTCTGGTTTTTGGCAGATTACTGAAAGAGTCTTTATAAACAGATAAATATTTGCCAATGGATTGATTTCTTGCACAAACAATACCAATAAAACTATTTTGTTTGAAAACGGGCGTTTATTTTTAGTAGCCAAAAAAATATTTATCTTTAGTCAGAAGTTCTGGGCGTCCGAAAGATTAGCATCTGCGTTGAGTGATGTTGTTTCTGATGAGAGGCGTCGACTCACGGATCAACACATTGCTGAAAAAGTCTTTATGAGCTGATTAAATGATAAATATTGACCAATGAATTAATTTCTTGTGCAAACAATGTTAATAACAAATTTTGTCTATAATACTTACTTATTGCAATAATTACTCATTTATTAATTATTTATTTATAATCATTACTTACCACATTAATTAATTATTGTATTAATACTTACTTATTATATATTACTAATAAAAAAAATTCTGTCCACAAACGTTGATTTTTTTAAAAAACATCCGATAACCGGTTTTTGAGAAGTTTTAACAGTCAGGTTAAACCGGAAGTGAAAGAACCCGGTTTAACCGAAAACCGTTTTTTTTTTTCAATAAAACGCCATCCCTACTTACGGGAGTCCGAAAAAACTATTTTTGGAATTCCGTTTGTCAATCAGTTTTTCTATTGAATTTAATGTTCTGCTTTTGGAATTGTTCACCTAACAAATATTGATAACATTTCTATTTCTTCCATGGTAGTATCATTGTAAATGAAAACAAATGATCAAAGCATAATCAAGCATATTCCTCATGTACTGAAAATTTTGTCCAGATTGAATGCGAATGTCGGACAATCTTTTATTCAACGATAGATTGTTTGTACGGCATATCTCCCATGTCTTAAGAAGGGTTTGTATTGAACTTTTTAATTGATCCACCTTGGTCGATGCAGCTTTCCTTAACCTCATGTAAATAATTACCTCCTTGTTTTTTATCAATAAATGTCAAACACCGGACGGGGTGACAATCAGACCGATAGATAACCGAGGAGCGTCTTCTGATGTCTTTTCCACATCGCGTCCGGTACGCTGTTCAAATAACCGAAATGTTATAGTTGCAGGGGCATGAAGTGGTGTTTTGTCTGTCTGTGAACACGATTACTCAAAAACGCAACAAGCAAGATACGTGAAAATGTAATACGGTTTCATCACCAGACTTGTAGATTTTGGATCAAATTCATCATTAGTTGAACTGCGTGTCGGTTTGTCCATTCGTGCATAGGTGAATGCAATAACTCAAACTCTTCAGACTAGATGCAGGAATTAATTGACTATATGATTTTACACCAAAAATGCAGATGAGTGTCAAATTTTGAATCAAATTAGTCAACGGGGAAGGTACTATTCTCAAATGCCTGTTCAATTTTTTTTTCACTATGCAACGGAGCTAAGCACCAAACGGGCCATATTGTGGAAACAGACGAAAAAGTTGAGGGAAGAAGGCTCTTGCTGGTTTAACACGCTAACTGCCAACAACGAGTTAACTCGTAGTTGGTGGGTTTGGCCAGGACGCCTGCTACGAGTAGTTATCTTGTTGAAAATATCGTTGTAGGAAATGAAATTGACTACTGGAATCGGAAACCTGCGATTTGCTTTGGCAGTGAACGTGTCAAAAAATGCGACTATCATACGTATTCATTTGTAAGTTTACAATGCAAAGAGAGGAAAAGCTTCCGTTAAAAGGTTGGATAATTACCATTTGATTATTACCTTCTTTTGATAATTAATTTAGCAAAATTATGAATAACATGCCTTTGAACGTTTTCACTGGCAACTCCAAAATTACAGGGTATCCATAAATTATCTTAGCAACTTTAGACTTTAATAACTTTAAAACTGTACCAGACAATAACAAACGGGTTTCAACATGTGGCAAGATAACTCATAAAGTTTTTTCTGTTTTTCAGGTGACGCAGATTTGACGGAAGATGTGGATGCCCCAAGAGAAAGCTCAGTGTGTAGCCTGTTTCATAGAGACAAAGTCCAACGAAAGTGCAACGAAACTTTCGGACAAAGTATGGAAGGGAATTATCGTCCCTACCAACTGTTTGGTCTTGGTATACGTCATTTATGGAAACAGGTAGTGTTCGCCATGAACAGGAGGCGGGTCGCCCATCTCTTTCAGACGCCAACGTTGAACTTGGATATCGGACTTTGTCTCTATGAACCAAGATACACACTGAGTTTTCTCCTCTGGCGTTCACATTTATCTTCAAATCTGCGTCACCTGGAAAACAAAAACTTTATGAGTTATTTTGCCACATGTTGAAAATCGTTGATTATTATCTAGTACAGTTTTAAAGTTACTAAAGTTGTCTTTAGCAATCCTACACAGATACGCGAGCATCGGGTTTCAGAGGCCCGACCGTCTGTTTCCTGAGATAACAAATGAGGGGAAATTATTGAAATACCTATGGTCAGCAATTAAGTGACATTAAATGCAGCTACTGTGGATCTGGAAGCTTTTCGTGGAGTGAATAATTTCCTGTAATAAATTCTTGCATATTTTATGGACACCCGGTATATTGTACTCCCTTCAGGGGCTTCCAAGTAAAAAAGGCACTTTCTCATAATTTAATGTGTTTTTTTATTATTATCATATACAACTTAATATAGTTTAGGAAATCATCGCATATATCCACGCGCAGACAAGAGATATTTGTCGTTGCCATAAATATGGAATAAAACTTTACCTTTCGCGATTTGAACACTGCGATCTGAGAGATCGGAATTGCGGTTTCTGACCTTTGAAGATGTGTGACTGAAGCCGAAGGTCTATGGACATAGCTAAAAGGGAAGGAAACTATTACCAACTCATGTCAAGGAGGAAGACTAAACATACCAAAACGATTTAAGAGATCGTCCGCGCTTAACGGAGGGTTAAAATTCCCATTTTAAAAGGAGATCTAGGATCTCGGTTAGCCGTAAT
>BGPR01006769.1:41050-66359 GCA_013235015.1 Araneus ventricosus | reverse complement strand
CTAATATTCATTTGTTAGAATTAGAAACAATCGCCAACTAATTTCAAAGAGAAACGCAAAATTACCGGAGAGATCAACGGCGCTAAACGGAGGGTTAAAATTCCCATTTTAAAAGGAGATCTTTGATCTCGGTTAGCTGTAATCTAAAGCTTAGAACGTCCCTGTTTAGACAAAATATTCATTTGTTAGAATTCGGAAAACGTGCATCATTTCTCATGTCGTTCATCTGGTACGCATTTCGTAGCAGAAAGTGGCGGAGGCACTCATTTGGAGCTTCGGATCCGAGTTATGGCTTTCTTGCGGTTGCAGTGAGGCGTTCACTCGCAGCAGCGATTCCTTCCAAGTGCTTTTGCTCGAGGAAAAGAGCGAAGGCTGTGGCCTTGCAAGGTAAGAATCGTGAGACGTAAGAACAAAAACGATTTCGCCGCATTGTTTCGTGCGCGCACGCCAACTCAACTCCATTACCACTCAGCGAATTAAAACAACAACAATGTGCGTTATGTCACGAGAATGTTTGCAAACTGCGGATTTTTTTTTCTTCTTTTTGCGGGGATGTGCAACTCGCCTTTTTTTTATATTTATTTTCTTCATTTTTTCGAATGTCACGTGGAATATTTTTTCACACCCCTACATTGTGATGCGGTTGGAGGACGAATGAGGGAGCACGGTAAAAGTAAACGTGCCTTTGGATGGATAAAAAAAAATGAAAAAGGAATATTTTGCATGGAGAGGTGGTGAATTGTTTATGAGGGAAATTTTGCGATTCCGGTGAGTGGTAGACTGGCGAAGGATTTTCCGTGTTTACAAAAGTGGAAAATGGGACCTTTCCCCAGGTGACACGATAAATACATTTTACTTATTAGGGCTATACTGCAGTCAAAAAGTAGTCAATGCAAACCTGGCTTATCAGGAACAAAATAAAAAAAGAAACAATATAAATTATTATTATTACTTAATCAAACATTATTATTGTTTTTTATTATTATTACTTTGCTAATCAAAAAATTATTATTTTGCCAACTCAATAATCAGCGGCAGATGTATAAGCAACCAGTTTAAATATTTCTATATAATTAATAGAAATAGTTTTCAAGTTTTGGAATAATACACTGTTTTGAATAATCGATAATTAAGCAAATATAAATAAATGTAACAAATTGATTTTTTTACTTTATTCATTTAATTTAAAAACTTCTTAAGAAATTTCATTTATATTTTAGAACTGTGGAGATAAATTACTTCCTCGTGAAACTGAATAAATTCAGTAACTAATAAGTCGTAAAAATGGGTAATAAATAATGACTTGTAATAAAATTGTAGCAATAAACAATTACTTTCTTATTCTAGACTAATGGTTTATAAAATATTCAACCAGTCTATTTTTCAATTCTATTATTCAATAGTGTATTTTACTTGCATGATATCTTTTCATTTAAAATAACCGAGATTCAGTTTACTTTTTAAGTTAGAGAAAAAGGATGTATAATTTTTTAATATACATTTATATACAATAATACTACTGTCACCATAAACATTATAATAATTTATAACGGAATTGATATTTAATTCACAACGGAATTTTTTTTTTGTTAATGAATACAGTCAAAAACTCAAAATAGTTTTTTTTATTAGAAATACCATGTGTTCCAATCGGACCTCCAACCGTATCGCGTTGGGTCAAAACTGGGCTGAAAATTTAATAATTATATTTCAATAAAATAATTAGTTTATTATAAAAATATTTAAGACAAAAAAATTGCTTCTTTATTCCACTAGATGGTTGAAATTTGGTATTTGGTTTTTGCACCAAAATTGTATATCTTTATCAAATCTGTCATGGAAATATATGAGAAAGTCAGGGCGAAAATACGCCCGATTTTGTTTTTTAACCCCTTAACATACAGTGACGTCTCTGACACGTGCATCGAATGACAGAATTTTTGCTACTTATATACGTATTTAAGTCAGCGCAACAATTAATTTTAAATACAAAAATCACCTGGATACGCTTAAATGCCTCAAATATCCTTTACCATCTTAAATAGATTGAAATAATAAAAAATATCCCAAATGGGTGATGCATCTAATTAGAAGGTTAAATAAGCTAGTATGGTAAGGGATTAATGTATGAACTATTTACTGATAAGTAAAAAATTGGAACAATATGGGATGTTTTTTTTAACCCCTTAACTGTTTTATTTTCTCTACTGTCTTCAGACAATAAGTGTAAAAATGCCATAATTCCACACACGAGTAAACTCGGTCTAAACAGTTAAGGGCTTAAAAACTAATGTCTTCAGACAATAAGTGTAAAAATGCCATAATTCCATGCATGAGTAAACTCGGGCTAAACAGTTAAGGGCTTAAAAACTTCTGTCTTCAGACAATAAGTGTAAAAATGCCATAATTCCATGCACGAGTAAACTCGGGTTAAACAGTTAAGGGGTTAATCTGAGACAAAGTGTTGAAATTCGGGACTTCTGGGCTAATCCGGAATGTTTGCTAACTTTAGTTTAAATCTACAGCAAGACACTACACTCGTTAAATGAGTCTCATGAGAAAGAAGAAGAGAGAACCCTCCTAATGTTTTTTTAATACGAATTATTTATTAATAAGTAAAAATCGGAACAATCCGTTACACTTTCATTAATCTGGGAAAAAGAATCGAAATTCGGGGCTAATCCGGGACGCCTGGTCAATAGTTAGAATCTGGAGCAAGAAAAATCCTGCACTCGTTTCTTTTCAAATTTGTAAAGTTCTCTCACAAGTGAGTCGAAACAGTGTTCTCCGAAGGATCCCAACAGGTGGAGAGCGGTTCTGGCTGATGCCTCCTGCTGCATGATAATTCGAGTGCGGAATGTGCGCCTGCGAGTGTGTCAAGGCCGACTCCATTGTCTCCCGAGAAAAGAAGCGACAGACGACGGGCAAGAAAAACGAAGACAAACGGCACCGCGTCGTGTCGCCGCAGACGTTTTTCTCCATTAATTATGCATGGGGATTCGGGTTTAATGAGTCTGGATGACGGACGGATTAAATAACGAAACAGATCTCGAGGAGAGATGAAAAACAAAAAGGGATTACTGCTGTCTGGAATTGTGTCAGATGGCTGACTCGAAAGAGGTTTCGGTGTTAAAGGGCAGTTTTCGTTTTCGAAAGGAAAATTTGGATTAGAAAATTTAAATGCTGCTGACGTGCCATGAACTGAATTTAGTCAGGCAACTGGGAACTGATTCTGTCTGAATTTTTTTGTCGTTTGTTTTGAAGCCTATAACAGAAAGCATTTGAATGCATTTAATGGTGAAGTTGTACTTTGATTAGGTGTCGTATAGAAATGAAAATTTATTTATCTTTTTTTGTGTGTCATAGATGTGTTTTAATCGGTACGCATCTCTTTGAATTTGATTCTTTATCTAAATACTTTACAATCACTATAATCTACAATGAAAAACCTTCTGATAGTCAATGGATTCTGGGTTACAGTAGGTTCGAATTTTTTTATCCATGCGTTTGAGGGGAAACAGTACTTTTTTGGGGAAGTATACAAGAAAGTTTAGGGCAGACCACTCCCGCTGGTTTGTGTAATGACCACGTGTCAAATTTCATTCCTCCTTTGAGTTTTCGTGTTCAAAGGCCAACAAATAGATATAATTACAAACACGATTTTTTTTTCGTACTCGGGGGAAGTGCAAAATGTGGAGATTCAGTGAAATCTCGAGGCTGGAATTTTTGATGATTGCAATGCTTTGTTTGCTTCTTATACGGGAAGATAAAAACAAACGACTTCACACTTACAAGATACATTTTAAATTGTGGTTAAGCATCTCCGTGAAATTTCGAAAAATAAAAATATTAATGAAACCTTCGCACGCTCGCCGTAAATTTCTTTTCTTTTGAGGTTTTTGAGAGCAAGTTGCATGTTTTACATACAAAAAAAATTCTTCATTTCAAAAAATGGAACCTCTATTTGAGGCCATCGGATTGCAAGGTTACGACGAGAATGTCTCGTAACGTAAAAATTTTACCGATTCCCGACACGTAAGCATCTTTATAAAGAAAACCCCTGTGTCTTATCTTGTGAATAAGGTTACAGTTAGGAATCTCAAGGCCATTTAAATCGCCTCCTAAATTTCCAAATTTCACATTTTTACCACGACTCGAGCACGTTCATCATCACAGCCGGATATTCATCTTTCAGGATGAGACCTCAGAAACTAAATGAGTTCGCTTTCGTGAATTTAAGCTTGTTTAAAATTTCATTCAGTTAGTTTTATTGTTGTGAGATTTGTATTTTCTTAGTCTTTTGCATTGACATAGATTTTTCTATGATCTACTGTAAGTTACTCGAATCGTGTGTTTAGAACTAAATACGTACAATCAAGCTGGTTACCATGAAATTAGAAATGTGTTTACTTGAAATGTTACAAGATATAAAAATCCTTGTAACGTTTCAAGTACTGAAACGGAATTTAAGTTGAGGAGAAGCATCTGAAATTCGAAACTCTGAAAAGCAGTGATAGCCTTTTCAAAGTAAATCTCAACTGTTAAATACGAGGGCAAGGCAAAGAAAGTATGTTGATGCATTTTTACTTTCTCGTATACGAAGTATACAAAGAGAAAGTATTGTAATAGTCAAAAAATTCGAACTCGAGATTTTGACAAATCTCCACGTTTTAGACCTCCCCGAGTCCGAAAAACACATTTTTGGAATTATGCCTGTCTGTGAACACGATAGCTCGAAAACTATTAGAGCTACGGGGATGAAATTTGGTACGTGGTCTTTAAACATAATTTGTAGGTTGCTATCACATTTTGGACAAAATCCGTCAACGGGAAATCTGTCTGTCTGTATGCCCGCGGTCATGCGAACGCTATAACTCAAAAACTTGAATAGCTAGATGGCTAACATTTCATACACAGTTTTATTGTCATGAATGTAGGTCCGTATAAAATTTTGGGCGAAATCCGTCAAAAGGTTGACTGTCTGTCGGTCTGTATAATCGAATCTCCAACGAATCCGCTATCTCCTCGCGCATGCGTACTGGACGCAATCTTCTGTGCACGATATTTATTGACTCCTGCTTGGCGCTTTTTTCATCCGCTTCTCCATGCGCATGCGTACTGGTAGCAATCTGTGCACGCGGAAGGATTATGCGACTTTGTCCTTGAGCTAGCCAGAGTAGAAATCGGTACGCATTTAATCGGAACGCATCTCTTTGAATTTGATTCCTTACCTAAATACTTTCTGATAGTCATTGGATCCTGGGTTAGAATAGGTTCGAATTTTTTTATCCACGCGGGGGGAGGGGAAACAGCACCTTTTCCGAGAAGTATACGAGAAAGTTTAGGGAAAACCACTCCCGCTGGTTTTACTCATGAAATACACTTGGGAAAAGGTGTCTGCCAGTTCTGGAAAATACTCTAAAATCCATTTTTGACACATTCCGTTAGAACCGCCTATGTTTTCTCTAAAACAGAAATTGAGGAGCCAAACCTTTGACCCATAGGTTCGATTTCAAAAGAGGGAACAATAGAAGTCACACGGAACTAGATCCAGACTGTATTGGGGGGGGGGGCAAGAGACGCACATTCAATATTTTGTCTGGACAATATTGTGCAAAATGGTCGAAACTTGAGCACGCATATTATCATGGTGGAGGCATCTGATAGGCGAATGATGACTAGAAGTTCATTGTCAGTTCATGTTGCCGAATGAATGTGCAAAAACTTCCGAAAAAATCCACCAAAAATAAATCATTGCATTAAAATGTATTTTGCAATTGCATTTCATCCACATGCTATAATTCGAATTCAATCTTTTTAAAAATTTTTTGGCGTCGCTATAGTTAATGCTGCAAGTACCGTTTTATTTATGATATTTCTAAGCACCAAACTGATAAATGGTTTCTGTATATCTGTCGCCAGAAAAGGGATAGACACAGGGGTGGCGCCAGACGGGGGACCGGGGGGGGGGTAGGGCCCTCCCCCATCGGGGAAACATTTTGTATCCCGTCGGAGAAAGTTTTTGTACGGGGTATTCAACTGTAGTTGATAAATAATAATCTTGCAAAAATTTGAGACCAATTTCATTACACTCGTCGCCCCGGACAGCAGGTCGTGCCCCCCTGTCGGGGAGACTGTGCCTCCCCCCCATCGGGCAAACTCTAACGCCATTCATGGATAGACACAAAGCTTTCTTCTGTCTGCTACCACAGAAACCAGATTTAGCGTACTATCTAAGGGTAATATTTATAAGATATTTATTTCGCTTATGCGTACGTAACAATGAATGAAATACTTTTCCGTTTACCATCTCTACTTGAAATGTAGGGCACCCTTTAGCGATCGTTAAAAAGCTGATTTACTGCTTGTTTCTGTTCCTATGAGACAAATTGTAAAGGAGTGATTTTTAAAAAAAATCGTTGATGTCGTTTATAAGAGATTTAATAAATAATTTAAAATTGCCAAGTGGCACAGAAAAAATATCGCCAAAATAAAAACATGATTTGCCAATTTAATGCAAACAATGCCAACTTGCCAACAACGTTTTAAAATGGTCTGTGGTAAATATCTGAGAAATTTCACTGTGATTTCATCTTCCTTATAATTTTCAAGGCCAGCGCATAATGCTTTAGAAAACAAGAAATCCACTCAAATCGAAACGCGAAAACGTAACCGCAGACAGAATTCGGAATGTGTTGTCACAAATTTACTACGGTTTGTGGTTACTGAAATGTTTCATTGTTATATCCATGCGTTACCATCGCCTTCAGTGCTGCAAGAAAGTGTAAACTTATGCTTACCACTGATTTACTACGCTCTGTCTAGTTTTGAGTAAAATGCTAACATTTCAGATTTGCACAGTGATCTGCATTTGTATCTTTCGATCATTTTTACTTTCTCGTATGCGAAGTATGCAGAGAGCAAGTATTGTAATCGTCAAAAAATTCGAATTCGAGATTTTGACGAATCTCCACGTTTTAGACCTCCATGAGTCCGAAAAACACAAATTTGGAATTATGTCTGTCTGTGAACACGATAACTCGAAAACTATTAGAGCTACGGGGATGAAATTTTGTATGTGGTCTTTAAACATAATTTGTAGACTTCTACCAAATTTCGGACAAAATCCGTCAAAGAGAAGCCTGTCTGTCTGTATGTCCGAAGTCATGTGAATACTATAACTGAAAAACTTGAATAGCTAGATGGATAAAATTTGGTACACAGTTTTATCGTCATGAATGTAGGTCCGTATAAAATTTTGGGCCAAATCTGTCAAAGGGTTCACTGTCTGTCGGTCTGTATAATTAACGGATTCTTTTCAAAAGTGATCTCCACGCGCATGATTACTGGAAGCAATCTTCTGTGCACGCGAAAGGAGCAAATTACGTCATTTTGTCCTTGAGACGGCAAGAGTGAAACCTAGCAGTGTGCGATAGATGCGTTTTAATCGGTGCGCATCTCTTTGAATTCGATTCTTCACCTAGATACTTTTCAATCACTATAATGAAAAACCTTCTGATAGTCATTGGATTCCGGATAACAGTAGGTTCGAATTTTTTTAGCCACGCGGGGGGAGGAGAAACAGCACCTTTTTGGGGAAGTATACGAGAAAGTTTAGGGGAGAACACTCCCGCTGGTTTCTGAAAGCCGTATGTAATCATACTCCGTGAAAAAAACATTTTAGACTTTATATTATTTCTGGATATATTTGAATGGATATGAGTTATATATACACGTCTGTTTTGTTACAGACTTTTACTTGAACAGAAAAATTTATTGCCGCGCGTGTATCAATCATTATTAGTTAAACTAGAAAATCACCCCATGGTATGACGGGTGCAAATTGCCTCTTCATTCGAGAGATTTCCCGTCAAATTTGACGCGTTTAAATAGATATATATGCGAGCGAAATGTTTAACATAGATTGAAAACAAATAAAATAAACATATGTTTTAGGACATTTATATATTTCATCATAGTAAACTAATTCATGATTGTAAAGTATTAAATTATAGTAAAAAATATACACAAAATATGTACATAATAATTCAATAACCATGAAATTCTCAGCTTCTCAAACGTAAATCAAAAGCTAAAATTTCAAAGGAATTCTTTTTCGGAATTCTAATCAGAACAAAGCACTTCTCTGCTTGTCAAACGTTGCCAAAAAATATTATCAAATTATATCATCACGATTGCAATAAATAATGAGATGCATCGTGTCGTCCAAACTATATCACTCGCATGATATACCACTGACGTGTTTTATTACTTTCTATTAGAAAACGGAAATTAATTTGAAATATATGAATAATCTAATTTAAAATTTCTCGGGAACTATTCATCATAGCGAGATAAATTTTATATCAATCGACAGCAAAGTTTATTTCATTATTTTAGAGCTATTAAATTTGAAATTAGAACGACAATTACTTATTTAATTTTATTTTACTGAAATTTAGGTGCTCTAACAATGAAATAATGCTGTTTAACGTCTCGCAGTGCTATTTTATTGTTGGTGACGTCATAGCGTTACCAGATCAGTGAGAGACAGATCTGGGCTATTATATTAGTAATTAATAATAAATATAAAGTTTCAAAAACATTATTTCATTAGCGTAATGTAAGTAGAAAATAATTTTTTTCTACCAAAAATATCGAGGTCAGAACCAAATCGAGAAAGCGTGAGACGCTGATAAAAACACTGTATGTGAACTCGGATTTTAATCGCATTTTTAATTTTTAATCGATATTTCGGAATTTTCTGTCTTATGATATTTCTTGAGACTTAATTTCCTTACAACATTATTTTCAGCGCATCACGCATTTACGATTTGGTTTTTTCTCCCATATTTTTCGATAAATAACTGCTTTGCTTTCTACTCTATATCACATAAAAAAAACTATTATTTTTAATCTTTCCCACTTTGATTATCTTTATTCTCACAGTCTTTATATATCAAAATTCATTGTTATAAAAAAATAAAAATTCGACAGGAGGTTGTCTCTGCGAAACGGCCGCTGGGATTGAGGGGCGTAGACTTACTTACCTTACTCAACTGTGACTTTTTGTGACTAAAGTTGTTCTATGTGACTAAAGTAGCTCTATGTGACTATGACCTATGCTCTATGACCTTCCTCTGTTAAATGAAATCAAAACTAACTAAACTCCATTAAATCTATGTAAAGGACAGCTCAATTAAATCAACAATTGTTAATAATAATTAATTAAGGACAGTTAATTAATCGATTACTCAACCGTGACTTTCTGTGACTAAAGTAGCTCTATGTGACTTTCACCTATTACCTATGCCCTATGGCCTTTCTCTGTTAAATGAATTATTCTGAATGAATTAATTTTTAATCTGTTAAACCATAATTACAAATTATAAAATTATTTTTGCAATCTTCAATGTCAACCTTTTTCTGTTAAATGAAACTAAAACCAACTTTCTGTGTTATTTGGTTGCGGAGCTATAAGCGTTTAATTTTAGCACGAAATTCGACGTAAATCAACAATTCTTGAGTAATATTTCGATCGATGAATGAATTGCCTTAGTCTGCGTGTGTGCGCGCGCGCATCGGTCGCTGTGATGTCATCAAAATGTTTAGTGATTTTCACCAACTTTGAAGCTCGACTGTGACTAAACTGTAATTACAAATTCTAAAATTATTTTTTGCAATCTCCAATGTCAAACTTTCTCTGTTAAATGAAACTACAACCAACTCTCTATGTTATTTGTTGGCCGAGCTACAAGCGTTTAAAATTACCACGAAAAGCGTCATAATTTTTTCCTTTGTTGACACACCATTAGACCACTATGGAGATACGTAAGTCTACGTCAAAATTCCCACAAATTCGTAAACCAGATAGCGCCTCTCATATGTTATGAAAATTAAATTTAAATTAATCAATTAACCTTTCATCGAAATTAAATTTCAATTAATTAATTTTCATCAAATTAAATTTAAATTAATCAATTAACCTTTCATCGAGCGCGCGTATGCAAGAAATAATTAAGTCATGCACTGTATTACATATTTACATCGTGCTGTTTTACAAAAATAAATGCAACTTTTATTTATGTAATCTGTATTTATTAGCTTTATACTAAGATTAGATAACTAAAAATTGCACTTAAATTTATAAAAGAACGATATAAGTTTACAAGACTGACTTTTTGTGGTTTATGACCACTTTTTAAACCCTGTTTGAATGTAAATTGCGTTGAAACTATAAATCCGACTTACGACCTGGCAGCACGAATGGCACTAGAGTTTGCCCGACTGGGGGCCCCGATTTACCAGACGGGGGTGGGGCACGGTCTCCTCGACAGGGGGAACGACCTGCTGTACAGCGGGACGAGTGTAATAAAATTGCTCTCAAATTTTCGCCAGATTATTATTTATCAAGTACAGTTGAATAACCCGGACAAAAATTTTTCCCGACGGGATACAAAATTTTTCCCCGATGGGGCCCCTGACCCCCCCCCCGTCTGGCGCCACCCCTGCCTGACGGACGGACAGAAATCGGTCATTAGTCGAGGAGACCCTGTACAATCTTGACTCTGAAGAGAGTCGAGTTTGTACTCCGAAGCTTTACTCAAAACGCGCCATATTCTGTACATAGAATGGAAAGTCGAGGGGGGGGTTCCCATGATTATGATCAGACACGTACTTAGTCGCTTGCTTTGTATGTTGTTTTCTCTCTCTTATGTAAAGTTATTACTTGATAATTTTACGCTATTATAAAAATAAATTCATCATTTAATAAATGCTTATTCTTTGATACTTAAGGTTAAATTCCTGTCACTCCCACAAATATCAATAAAACCACTTGACTACTCCGAACTGGTAAAGATTTATTTTATGAAACCGCAAGAAACTTTAAAACACAGCCGTATATTTACTAACCGCTGCGTTCTTTAAAAGAAATAATGTCCCGTTGTATGCTAAATTAGAAAAACGGACTTTTTATGGCTTTGTTTTCAGTTCTCCGGAACAGGAGAAACGTGTTGCGCGATATTAACTTGTTGCACTTTCATTCTTCAAGAGTGCCTTATCTCCGCGAAGAGCTTTCGTCCGTTTCCCAACTGGCAAAGAGAAACATCCTCTAAACAAACACTGAGAAAGTCCCGTGCAAACGGTTGCGCAAAGAAAATACTTTTCACTGGAAACTACCAATTGAAAGTGTTTATGTAATTTTTGAAACGCAGTTATTCGAACAAGCTTCTGAAATGTGAAACTTTCGACTCGTGTTTGAATTCGTCGATATAAAAGGGGCATTAATAACCAGGATTGCCATACGACCCGCATTTCACGACTCAGTCCCGTATTACTATTTGTAGGGTTGTCATATTTGCCAAGCCTTGATACGGGACATTTAAGAGCTAAAATAAATAAAACATGAAACCAGCGGGAGTGGTCTCCCCTAAACTTTCTCGTATACTTCTCTGCAAAGGTGCTGTTTCCCCTCCCCCCGCGTGGATAAAAAAAAATTCGAACCTATTGTAACCCAGGATCCAATGACTATCAGAAAATATTTAGGTAAAAAATCAAATTCGAAGAGATGCATACCGATTTCTACTCTTTCTTCGCTCAAGGACAATCCTTCCGCGTGCACAGATTGCTACCAAGTACGCATGCCTATGGAGAATCGGATGGAAAAAAAAGCGCCAAGCAGGAATCAATAAATATCGTGCACAGAAAATTGCGTCCAATACGCATGCGTGTGGAGACAACGGACGCGTTGGAGATGCGCTTATACAGACCGACAGACATTCAACCTTTTGACGGATTTGGCCCAAAATTTTATACGGACCTACATTCATGAGGATAAAACTGTGTACGAAATCTTATCCTTCTAGCTGTTCAAGTTTTTGAATTATAGCGTTCGCATGACCGCGGACATACAGACAGACAGACTTCCCGCTGACGGATTTTGTCCAAAATTTAATAAAAACCTACAAATTATGTTTAAAGACTATATACCAAATTTCATCCCTTTATCTCTAATTGTTTCTGAGTTATCGTGTTCACAGACATACAGACAGACATAATTCCACAATTGTGTTTTTCGGATTCAGGGAGGTCTAAAACGTGGAGATTCGTCAAAATCTAGAGTTCGAATTTTTTGACGATTACAATACTTTCTCTTTGTATACTTCGCATACGAGAAAGTAAGAAAGTGGGAAAGTAATAACTTATTTTACTCTGATAAAAAAAAATCAATACAGTTGAAGCAATCTAATAAAATGAACGCGTAGAATAGTAAAAAAGATACGAACCTAATCCTTTTTAGCCCAGTCATATTTTGAAGTTGATTTTACTTTCTTAATTATATCATTTACTTCTTTCACGTAATTATAAAATTGGATGCAAGTCATCTTAAAATTATAATGACTAGTCAAAATGGCTTCAACTGTCTCCACTGACAAACTGTTTCTTTCGTACGACCCTTGAGTTAACATAGGTAACTATTCTCTCCACATTTGCATTATGGTCCGGAATGGCAAATACATGTAATGACTTAGAAATTTTTCCTGTATTTAAAATAAATCCTTTTTAACGAGAGATATTTTTTAATTACGAACGAATTATTTCTACTTCAATCCTATGACAAAACACTTCTACTCTAACTAGACTCGCAAGAGTCGCACTGCTTCTAGAGCCTCAACTTCGGTACTTTCCCCTTTTTGGTCTTTTAAAAACTCTCCGCGTCTGCGTAATTTCCTCTTTTCGTAATCATGTAACGCACTGAGCAGTCACGCCGTTTTTCGGCGTAATTCTCCACTTCTGGCCATGGATTTAATATTCTCATAATATTTTAAACGTTTAATCTTAATATAATATTGAGTACTCTATAACTTATTTGATTTTGCTTATCTTCGAAATGGAATAAAATGTTTTAGACATTTAACGACTGCAATCTTCTTCAACTACCTCTACACTTCACTTAACGGAACAACGTTACATACATATTCGCGTAGCTTTATTAGACAAGACATCTGATCAATATACTTTGTGCCTGTAGGTATTAATGGGCTGGAATTCAGAGGCTCCTACAAACTTAGTACACTGATTTTATTTTAAAATAACAATGTGTTTAATTATTATTTTAAATATGAAAAGGTGCCTATTTGGCAAATTGTCAGGCGTTAATCGGAGAATTGGTGACATTTCCTCCCTTTTTTTCGGTCTTCAATTATTTTATTAGGTTGGTATTTTATTTGGGCCACATGCGCTCAAATTCTTAGTTAAGGGTCTGATGGGGCGCCGAATTACACTTGCCTAGGGCGCTCGAATCTTTTAAGACGGTCATGGTGACGAGACCATATACCAAATTTCAGTTATCTAAGTCAGGGGTTCCCAACCTTTTTTCCCTCGCGTACACCTTGATAAGACTTTTTATTTTCGCGTACTCCCTATTGTCATATCCAACCCCTCAACCATCCGTCAATGCAAAGAAGCTTCTATTAATTACGTTAAGGGCTTATGTTAGCGTAAGAGACAAATGACTCGAATTAACAACATTTGCAGGAATCATTTTTGATTTTACTTTCTCGTATGCGAAGTATACAAAGAGAAAGTATTGTAATCGTCAAAAAATTCGAACTCGAGATTTTGACGAATCTCCACGTTTTAGACCTCCCCGAGTCCGAAAAACACAATTTTGGAATCATGTCTGTCTGTGAATATGATAACTCGAAAAGTATTAGAGATACGGGGATGAAATTTGGTATGTGATCTTGACACATCATTTGTAGGTTCGGACAAAATCTGTCAACGGGAAGTCTGTCTGTCCACTTTCATGTGAACACTATAACTCAAAAACTTTAATAGCTAGATGGATAAAATTTGGTACACAGCTTTATCATCATGAATGTAGGTCCGTATAAAATTTTGGGCCAAATCCGTCGAAGGGTTAACTGTCTGTCGGTCTGTACAATCGAAAACTTGTGAACACAATAACTCTTTTGACTTTGGCTGTCTACGAAGGAAATTGTAGCGAGCAGCAAACACGTGCTTCGGAAATTTTGCCAACTCCCTAAAACGAAGCTTCATTCTGACATTCTGCAGACGGATGCCTGTGATTAACCAGAGGTATGGTGAAATCTTGTGTGATCGAGAATTTGACGAATATCCACGTTTTAGACCTCCCCGACTCCGAAAAACACAATTTTGGAATTATGTCTGTCTGTCTGTGAACATGATAACTCGAAAACTATTAGAGATGCAGGCATGAAATTTGGTATGTGATCTTTACACATAATTTGTAGGTTTCTACCAAATTTTGGACAAAATACGTCTCGGGGAAGTCTGTATGTCCGCGTTCATGTGAAAACTCCAACTCCAACACTTGAATAACTCGATGTTTGAAATTTGGTACACAGTTTTATCATCAGGAATGTAGGTCCGTATAATCGCATACTTCTGAAAGTCATAACTCCTAAATGCAACTACTTAGATAAATTAATTCGGTATGTGACCTTCTAACCCTAATGGTAGATCTGTTCGAATTTTCGATTCAATCGGTTAAAAAAAGGCGTTCAAATTGCATATTAGATTTTCTTTATCTAACAAGGCCAAATTGCGTATTGGCGCTTCTCGTGACCTTCGAAATCGCGCTACTACTAAATACCCACCTTTCGACTTACGCTTGCCATAAGAAATTTTTGGATAGTCGTGGCATTCTGGGTTAGAGAAGGGTCATAATTTTTATTCGCGCGGGGGGAGGAGAAATGACACCTTTTTGGTAAGTATACGAGAAAGTTTAGGGGAGACCACTCCCGATGGTTGATTTTTCATTTTATTCCATTTTTACAATAGTATTAGTTCAAGGCCAAAACTATTAAAACCAGTATTGCAATGATTCCTCATTAACTTATAAGAATAGTTGAAATTACACTCTGTAATAATCAACTATTCAATTGGAAGAAAATTTTACTACGAGCGTTGAGCCTGTCTCATGGAGCTCAGTTTTATCAAATTGGGTTCAAATGAAGACAGATATAACGACATGTCTGGAGCTGTGGCAGCCAAATATCGATCAATTACCAGGCTTCCTTTTTCTTTCTTTTGTCTTGTTTCGAGTGTAGGCTTTAGGACTTGCACAACGTTCACTTTTACTGTTCACTTGAACATAGGGAAACAGAATTCTGTTACTTTTAATACCGTATTTTTCTTATTTCCGCCATTAACAACTTTTATTTCGCGTACCCCCAACTGGCCATTCGCGTACCCCGAGGGATACGCGTGCCACAAGTTGGGAACCACTCTGGTGTAGTGTGATAGTGCAGAGTTCCGTTCAGATATAATTTTCTATATCCAACTGTGGCTCAAAATTACAAGGCTCGTCTCAGCTGGGTTTAGTTAAGTTATATTAACGTCTGGTTTTGAAGCATTCCAAGGACTAGTTTGGGACAAACCCCGTGATTTGACTCGTGGTCAGATGACCAAGACGACACCTGAGCCGGCACCCAATCTTCAAACTTCCTCGTTGGAGGAAGTTTCACATTCGACGTCAAATTTAGCGTCCACCAGACAGTGAAAGTTCGAATCTGGAATCCTCCGGCCGCGAAGCCGAGATCTTGCCACCAGGCCACTACTGCCCTAAGATGCCCATATCAATAGCCCTGTCGTAAAGAGGACGGACGCTATTTTAACAAATCACGTGAGAACGAGATTCATGAAAAGATGCGAACCGATTCTCGAACCGGTTCAGTTGGTTCCGTTCTCCCTATTTCCGCCATTAACAACTTTGAGTACGGGTACCACAGGTTGGGAATCTCTTATCTAAGTAGTTGCGTTTTCCAGATATTGCCTTCACATACACAGGAATAGACAAACCGACAGACGGTCAACCTGTTCGTGGATTGAATCCAAAATTTGGATCAAAAGTCCAACTCTCCATCTCTGTACTCTCTCGTCCCTCTTGAATTACAGCTACAATTCTGGTGATAAAACCATAATCGAAATTTGAGACATTCAGTGTTTTTGAGTATTCGTATTCATGCACAGGACGGACAGGCAATTTTCTCGTAGATTAGTTTCGTCCAAAAATTGACAAAAATCTATAATTTTGTTGTAAAGACCGCATGCAAAACACACAAGTCAGGGAAAGAATGAGTGATCCACGATTGCTGATTTTGTACACACCAGACCGAACTGTACGAAGAATATTCAGTGCAATCGGGTCTTGAATCGGGGACCTTCCCATTCTGAAGGCCTGGCCACCAGTCCCTTGGATTGTGGAAACCAGAAAAACATAGTACAGTGGGTCTCTCCACAATCCAGTACTTCATCAATCAGGTCCCTCCAGTAGTCCGATGTTTACATTAAGCATTAAAGGAAAAAAGAGTCAACTTCATGCCTATGTCAGTACCTGTAACGTAACGGCTGCGACTCAGATTTTGAATTTTATTTTGTAATATTCATTACATATTGTGTAATTCTATATATTTTGTGCAATAAACATCGGTTTTGAGATTAAAATGTACTTTTAGATGAGCCTCCATAAATCCGGCGCTTTCGTTAATCAGGCAGTCCTCTGGTTAGGTCTGCAGGTGCGAATGTGATTGGTAAGTCCAATATAATTTTCAGAATCGTAACAAAATTTGGATACAATTCAAATTATTTTTAAATAAATATCAGTGGAGAATGCAGGGGCTTTCGGGATGCAGTCCCCCCCCCTAACCCCGAGCTAAACTAAAATTCTTGATTTTATTTAAAATCACTACAACTGTTTGATCATAATTTTCATTATTTTTTTAATAAAACCGTGACAACATTGCTTTCTGGCTTGACAGGCTCGAAAATTTTCCTATTTTTCTAGTCAATCCACTTGTACTTGTAGTGTTGCCGCAGTCGAAAACATTTTTTGGCTAGTTACTTCATTGTGTTTTTTATTAAATTATCGAAAGTATTGTAGTGTTCTTTATGATTCTTATTGTCAGGTGAGTCAAGTTAAAGTGATTTGGTTTACATAAGCCATGAGGTTTGACATTCGTCACTACGATACAAAATTTTTTTGACCTCAGCCTCTGGCACACCCGAATCCTGGATTCGCCACTGATAAATATTGTATTATTGTGTCATGGAAAGCAAAACTCGACGACAGATTTTATTTCGCAAAACAAATCACTGAAAATTTTCAGCGGCCAATCATTGAAAACGGTCAGAGCGCCGGACCTTATGCGCTCGCACCCTTCGCAACACCCTCGGGGCTGGCCTTGCCTCTGGTTTGATATTGCCGAATTAATGAGAGATTACTGAAACAAACAAACCTTACTGCTTTTAACCAGTTGCATTTTTGAACTGATGCAACAAATACACAATTCCACAATAAAATTCAGCCCACAAACATTCCATTTGGAGTTAGCAATCGCCGAATTTCATTTGGTGAATGAGAATGAAACATGATATCTCTCTTATGATTTATGCATTTATATGACTACCTCAGTGATTTATAACCATTGCTAATTCTCTTCTTTTGTGCAGTTTCTCCGGAGATAAGAATGACAGATATTTTTACAGTTTGTTTTTACTTTTTTAGGAGATGGATGTTTCCAGGATATACGGCGGAGGAATGTTTGTTCTTGAAATCCTGCCAACGGCCAAAGGCTTCAGAATTTCTGAATGGACAGAGCTTTGAGAGACCGACTTCGATGTCCTTCCTCGGTCTGTGACGTCAGTAAAAAAGAATTCCAGACGGGGCACAAGAGAGATAAAGCGAGCTTTTATTGGGTTCAAAAGACATCCCTCCGTAACTCATGGCAACGAAAGCGGATTTTAAAAGAAACATGTTTGTCTTGCACGAGTCTATTGTGAGAAGTGATTTTGTGGCAGGCCTCCGTACTTCAGCGGCCGTACTTCAGAAGCGTGCCTCCTGACAGTCAATGGAGTGGCTATAAATAACACGTGAATGGCGTACGACGTAGTATTAAAGACCTGTTCAACTGTGTAGTTCTTTCAATTTTGGGACAAACACTCATTTTTACAGCGATTAAATATGATATAAATATTTTTATTTAGGAAGTTAGTCAGAATTCACCTTCTTGGTTCTCTGCCCTCCAGGAATGGCGCTAGAGTTTGCCCGAAGGGGGGTCATGGTCTCCCCGACAGGGGGTACGACCTGCTGTATGGGGGGACGAGCGTAAGGAAATTAGTCTCAAATTTTCGCCAGATTATTATTTAAGAACTACAGTTGAATACCCATTACAAATATTTTCCCCGACGGGATACAAAAATTTTCCCCGATAGGGGGGGCATACCCCCCCCCCCCCCGGTCCCTCCTTTGGCGCCACCCTTGCTGTCCTCCGAATCTCCGGTTTCAAACAACGCTTGAGGTTTTGTCTATCCGTAATATGTGCTTGGATATGAAAATTAATCGATATATTTAACCCTTTAAAGGGCAATTTTTTTCTAGTCGTGATTTGATAAAATAACTTTGGGAGTGAGATTATCAAGTCAGGTTTGAGATATGAAACTAAAATATCTAGGTTTTTGTTTCATCGAAAAATTTGGCAAGAATTCACGCCAACCTTAGCCAGCGGAAGTGGCCTCCCCTAAACTTTCTCGTATACACCCAACACACGTAGAGAAAAAATAAGCTAAAAGGCAGTAAAACGAACAAGCGTCCGTAACACGGTGGAGTAAAATTGCGAAAACCTTCTCTAACCCAGAATGCAACGATTATCTAAAAATAATCTTATGGCAAGCGTAAGTCGAAAGGTGCATATTTAGTAGTAGCGCGATTTCGAAGGTCACGAGTAGTGCCAATACGCAATTTGGCCTTGTTAGATAAAGAAAATATAATATGCAATTTGAGCACCTTTTTTTAACTGATTGAAATGAAAATTGGACACAAATCCACCATTAGGGTTAGAAGATCGCATACCAAATTTAATTTATCTAAGTAGTTGTATTTAGGAGTTATGGCGTTCAGAAGTATGCGATTATACAGACAGGCAGACAGTCAACTCTTTGACGGATTTGGTCCAAAATTTTATACGGACCTCCATTCCTGATGACAAAACTGTGTACCAAATTTTATCCATCTAGCTATTCAAAATTTGATAGAAACCTGCAAATTATGTGTAAAGACCACATACCAAATTTCGTTCCCGTATCTCTAATAGTTTTCGAGTTATCGTGTTCACAGACACACAGACATAATTCCAAAATTGTGTTTTTCGGACTCGGGGAGGTCTAAAATGTGGAGATTCGTCAAAATCTCGAGTTCGAATTTTTTGACGATTACAATACTTTCTCTTTGTGTACTTCGTATGCGAGAAAATAAAAATTGCATTTAAAAATTGATGAATTTGGTACTAAGTATATTTACCACGACTTTAGAAAGGGTCAAAAATAATTAGAAAAATAAAAGAGTGAGTCCTACAGCCCCAATCACAGGACCGATATTTTTTATTTCATATGAAAGTTTATGACCCTCAGATACGTCATCAATGGTCGCCTGTCCCCCCAAACCTTATCGACTGGACCGATTTCACCATTTTATTTCGACACTTTGCAAGTATAGCAACGGGCTATTAATATTCCGGGCGAACAGCTGGTCGCCATAGGTGGCTAGAAATCTTTTAAAATTACAGATTGTGGGTGCTTTTTTCGTTATTTGGATATGAGAAAAGAATTTTTATTAACTGGCTTTTAAATGCCAGTTGCCAAATGGAACCATTAAGTCTCCACCAGAAGGAGCGTTCTCCCTTCGACTTTTTCGTATACTTACACGATAAGGTGCGTTTCGTATCGTAACAAAAATGTAATGTTGCTTTCCCGCCTAGCTAGTCTTATGGTTGAGAAGAGAGTTTTACAGAGGTAAGTATGGAATGACCGGCAGTTGCCAGGCCTGGATCCTTGATCTTGACGACAAATCGAAGATTCCCGAAAATGCTATCATTTTCTCGATATCTCTACTAGGAAAGGAGATATACAGAATGTATTGGATGACTCCATGTGACGTGACGACCAGTCGAACTAGGCTATATAAACGGAGACAACTGAATGAAGGAGGACTTTCGTCTGCATTGTGAGCTGGAAAGTCGGTCAGCTGAGCGCTATTGAAAGTACTGTTACTGTCATTATTAGTGATTTGCTGACTGTTTGTGTTGTTAAATCTGAAAGTGTTGTTACCGTTATTACTTGTGAATTGTTGTCTGTTTGCGTTACTAATCTGTACAAGAGCTATTGTTCCTGTTACCTGTGCTACGGGTGTTTCCTGAATATTTGGGAATAAAGGGCCATTCTTCATTATCCTGCTTGTTGGACTGTTTTTACGTGCACACATCGGACAATTTTTGCAACAGTATTAAGGTTCGTAGCATAGTGAAGAAAATCGAGTAGGCATTTTGGAGACCTTCCCCTTGGCTGACTGCTTCCAAAATTTAACACAGATCTACAATTTTGGTGTCAAGACAATACATCAAATTTCGTTCACGAAGTTTGTTTAGTTTTTGAGATATCACATTCCCATAGACGGAAATGGACAAACCCACAAGCTGCCAACTCTTTAGCGGATTTGTTCCAAATTATGACACACATCTACAAGTGTGGTGATGACAAATTTCACCCATCTAGCTCTTTGTATTTTTTGTGTTGTGTTCACTTGCACACAGAAGTATAAACAGAGACACCTTCCACCGACGGATTCTGCTACAACTTTCATAGAAATCTACAATTTTGGTGTAAATACTGCAATTGAAATTTCATCTGTCTAGTTCGTTGTGTTAGTGAGTTATAGTGTTCACAGACAGACCGACAAGCATAATTCCAACCATTGGGAAGATTCTCCCCTCGACCTTCTCGTATGCTAACACAACGTGACGCGTTTTATGCTTCATAGCACAGTGAGAAATACTGAGTATGGATTTTGAGTGTCTTTCTTTCCACCGATTGGGTCCAAAATTTGGTACAGATGAAAAATGATTGTGACAAATAATTCCAACCATTGGGAAGATTCTCCCCTTGACCTTCTCGTATGCTAACACAACGTGACGCGTTTTATGCTTCAGAGCACAGTGAGAAAAACTGAGTATGGATTTCGAGCGTCTTCCTTTCCACCGATTGGGGCCAAAATTTGGTACAGATGAAAAATATGGGTGACAAGACGATCTACCAAATTTGTCGAGTTATCACGTTAACATGCACGCAATTATACAGGTCCTGTTGACAGATTGGCTGCAGAATTCCACGTATGTTTACAACTTTGATGGCAAAAAACCATAATTGCCAAGCATTGACGCGTGGCGTTTTAAGTGCTAAATAAATAAAACGTGAAAAAAGTGGGTAGGTAATGGTTTATTTTATTCCGATAAAAAATCACTAAACTTTAAGCAATCTAATGAAATGAACACGCAGAATATTAAAAAAATGCAAGGCTAATCCTTTTTAGCACAGTCATATTTTATAATTGATCTTGCTTTCTAAATTAGATATCATTTTCTTCTTTCACATAATTATAAAATTGAGCGCAAGGCATTTTAAAATTACAATGACGCAGAGTTTAGGGAGAAAACAGGACAGATAGTAATACGATACTTAGTAGTGAAAGTAGTATTTTTGTATGGGACGTATGGCAACCCTATCCATCCACCGTAGATGTTTTGAGTTGTCTTGGTCACATGGACATGGACGGGTGAGCAGAGGCTTCCGATGAGCGGATTTCGTTCAAAATTTGACAGAAATCTGCAATTTTGGTTGTAAGGCTACATACAAAATTTCATACGTTGGGCTTTTGTGCTCACGGACCGACAATTCTGAAAAATGGTTTCGTCCAACTCAGGGAGATCCGACACTCATCAAAATCTCGAGGTCGAAATTTTTGATGATATCTTTTTATACGAAAAAGAGTGGCCTCCCCGAAACTTTCTCGCATACGACCAGTAATGTGAGGTGGGTAGGTAAATATTTTTTGGGTATTTACCCAAGGCCTGGTTATTTTGAGAAAAAAATTACGAATGGTGATTTACAATGAAACATATAAAATTTATGAATTCCTAAAAAATTCATATTTTGCAAAAAAAAAATTGCGTCTGTTCGCAATTTTTTTGCGCGCTGAGGTACCACAACTTTATTTAACGTTTTTGAGTACGAAATCTTACTACAGATATCACACAAGATTTCACCATACCTCTGGTTAATGACAGGCGTCCGTCTGGAGAATGTCAGAACGAAGTTTCGTTTTAGGGGGGTTGCCATAATTTCCGAAGCGAGTGTAGACCACCAAGGCCAAAAGCCAACCATACTAACTTGTGTAAAATAAGAGAAACGCTCGCCAACGCACAGTCGCAATGTGCATTTTGAACCAAATATGCAATTTGAACAACTTTTTGTAACGGATTGAAACGAAAATTCGACACAAATCTACCATTAAGGTAAAGGGGCCACATACCAAATTTCATATATCAAAGTAATTGTTTAGAGAAGTTATTGCATTCAAAAGTATGCGATTATACAGACATTCAGTTAACCCGTTGACGGATTTGGCAAAAATTTCCAAAAAAAAAATCATACGAGCCTATATTCCTGATGATAAAACTGTGTACCAAATTTGATCTATCTAGCTATTCAAGTTTTTGAGTTATAATGTTCACATGAACGCGGACAGACAAACAGACTTCCCGTAGACGGATTTTGTCCAAAATTTGACAGAAACTTACAAATTAAGTGTCAGGATCACATACCAAATTTCATCCCCGTAGGTCTAATAGTTTTCGAGTTATCGTGTTCACAGACAAACATAATTCCAAAATTGTGTTTTTCGGACTCAGGGAGGTCTAAAACGTGGAGATTCGTCAAAATCTCGAATTTTTTTTGACGATTTCAATACTTTCTCTTTGTATAACTTCGTATACGAGAAAGTAAAAAGGAACCAGGTCATACAATCGTACTACGCGATTTACAACTCCGAAAATATACTCTTTATTACGTCTCACCAACTTTTCTTCGGTCGTTACGTTTTCTTACAATTAAAGTAAATAAACCTCTTCGCGTGTTTATTTTAATTTTAATACTGAAACGAACTGCTCTGTCTACGCTTTAAAACCAGACACCACCGAAATCGTGTTTAGGGTAGTACCAACTCGCTTCGATAAACAAATCCATCGGCGGACCGTGGAAAAAGTGGGTCCAAGTCCAGCCGAGAAAGAAAAGGAGAAGAGATGGGCTGGCAAGAGAGAAAGCCCTTGACCCCCGTTTATGCAGGCAGGTGGTTTGTAATCAGAAGATCTGCGCCATCGCTTCCCGGAGGTTGGTGATAAGATGGCGCAGACGTCATCCGGCCGTACTCTGGACCCCTTGGACTTTGCGACGAGGGAGGGAAGTCGGCGAACACTTGTTGCGATAATGTCGCAATTATCGAAAATGGAAGTTGTGGCGTTACGAGGAGTTACGCGAAAGGCCTCAGTGTTGTCAAGAGATGCGCAAACAATAAACAAATACAAAGTTTATGTGTATAAAAAGATGTGGTTAATCGATTCGTCGGGGAACAGCTGGAATTTTAAGAGTTAATGTTTACCAACACGATCTTTATTTTTTTGTGTTTGTGTTTGGGTAATTAATCTGTCGGTGGTTGTTAAGAGCATTTCTAAAGTGTTTCTTTTTTATCCTTTGTCGTAAAACTACGCAGCGAAGCAAGGGTTCTCAACCTTTCGGCCTTTGGTATCGAACTTTCCACATCAATTTTGATTAAGTAATCAGAATTTTTTTGAACACATTGAACGCGGGATACGAATTAGATGCAAGTCCAAATAAAAAGACAAACCATAGCTGTGCTTGCTCTAGACAATGTTTATAAAGAAAAAGAATAAGTGGACGTATTCTGCATACATCTATTAGCTTGTCCAACTTATCTAAACTAGAACGCAAGTCGAATTCTTGAATTAATATTTTGATGTTGGGTAATTCCAGAAAAACGCCTTTTTACGTTTCCCGCTTCCCAAGTGTTTACTTCAATCCCGGACAAACTGGATTTTTGGAGAAGAGAATTGCAATCTGGTGGAGAGTGAAAAACCGGAACTGGTTTGGCAAATGCGGGGAAGTCTGATAATTTTTTTAATGCATTATGCTGTCTAGGCTACGAGTTCGAAAAAAAAAACTTCTCATGTGAATCCTTTTCGATTAAAAAAACAAACACTTTCGCATTATTCAATCAAAGCTTTTCCTTCCACTCTAAGATTAAATATCCGTCGCAAAAAGTAATGCTATGAAAATTATAGGTACTTACGTATTAACGCCACCGAGGCTACAGATTGGCGGTAATGCGCCAATAAAGAGCAATCTTGTTTACAAAAACCGCCAAATTTGGCGGTACTTAAAAACCGCCAAATCTGTAGTTTCGGTGGCGTTCATACGTAAGTACCAAATTATATAGTTAACCTTGCTGGAACACGGCTATTCTGTGTGGTATCGAAACTGGGCTAAGGCAAACCAACACTTTTAACGCAATTAAAAAAAGAAAACGAAAAAAATATTCTATGAAAAATATTGATATTTAGAATACAGACACTCTAGAATTTAAAAAAATTCTTTGGTTGGGGGGGGGGGCGCACCATATTGTTGACTTGCCCGGTTAGTAAAGTTACCTCGGACTCCTGCTTACAACTTTGGTGGACGCATGTCAACACACGTCACTTGCACCTCCATCGCGATAATTTAGTTTGCATAACTGAACAACGTTTTTACTTTCTCGCACACGAAATATACAAAGAGTAAGTATTGTAATCGTCAAAAAATTCGAACTCGAGATTTTGACCATTCTCCACGTTTTAGACCTCCCCGAGTCCGAAAAACACAACTGTCTGTGAACAAGATAACTCGAAATCTATTAGAGCTACGGGGATGAAATTTGGTATGTGGTCCTTAAACATAATTTGTAGGTTTCTATCAAATTTTGGACAACATCCGTCAACGGAAAGTCCGTCTGAATGTGTCCACGGTCATGCGAACACTATAACTCAAAAACTTGATTAGCTAGATAGATCAAATTTGGTACACAGTTTTATTGTCATGAATGTAGGTCCGTATAAAATTTTGGGCCAAATCCGACAAAGCGTTGACTGTCTGTAGGTCTGTATAATCGCATGTTTTACTCTAGTTAGTATGTTTGGCGTTTGACCTTGGCGATCTACGAAGGAAACTGCAGCCAGCCACAAACACGCGCTTCGGAAATTATGGCAATCTGAACCGAAACTTCGTTCTGACATTCTCCATCTGGAAGGTATGGTGAAATCTTACGTGATATCTGTAATAAGATTTCGTACTCAAAAACGTTAAATAAAGTTGTGTTACCTCA
>BGPR01006769.1:9052-27179 GCA_013235015.1 Araneus ventricosus | reverse complement strand
TCTTCAATGAGGAAGCTTTCGAAGGCAATACAAAATAAATGATGAAACGAATGAATAATATTTATGATTAAAGTATGGAAAAAAATGATTAATGCATGAAATTAAGAAAATGACATTTTTAATGTTTCTTTTTCAAATCTAAATGATTCTTTTCTGTGTTTCCTGATTCAGAACCATTTTTCTTAAACTCAATTTGAATAAACAATAACTTTTTATTCTTAAATGATGGAATATTTGTCCTTAATTTCTTCAGGGAAACATGATAGATTCCTTCATTTCTTTTTGTAAGAAATAAGAAGGAAGCAGAACAAGGCCATCGTTTTTAATAACTTCATTCTCATTTCTGGCGTACCAAATAGGATATAAAAGTTCAAAATTTTTTGAAGATCAGATTTAGATCAATAACTTATCACAAAAAAAATCATCGAAATATTTGTCATTTCCAAATCTTGCACGATTTGAAAATGAAATAAATGATATAATCACGAAAAATGATCTTTAGCTCCCACAGCTTCAATGTGCATCAGTGCGAAGAACACATTCGAACTCAGGTAAAATCCAGATTTAAAATGATTTTTTTCTGTCAATTACGAAATTAAGAGTCGGGAATTATGTCACTTTTGCTATAGATCAGCTGGTAAAGGTAGAAGAATACGTAAAGGAATGGATTTAATATCTAAAAAGACAAAAATTAATAGAAGCGATTTAATTTATGTGTTAGTGTACCTCTAATGTACCTAATGTGTGTTAATCTTACCTCTTATAACAAATGTTATAAGAGGTAAGATTTTAAGCCCTTCTTTTCATACTTTGTTCAAAAGACTGTCTTTAATTTCTTCTTTGTGGATAAATGTTTTTCTTTCCAATATTTCCCGGAATAGGTTCAGGCCAAAAGAGGATATTAAAAATATCAGACCTTAACGTCTTTTTCCTCTACAGAAAACCTGTAACATTTTTGAATCTGCATGGATGTCTGGCCTCTGATGAAGTCATTCACCAGATTCTTACTTCTTGGCGTTGTCTGCTATTATTTTTTACTCTTTCACATTTATAATTCCCTTTATTAATATTTTTATTTATTAAGGAATGGATGGAGGAATAAATACTCTTGGAATGTTCTTGCGATCCAAACAAGCGATTCCAGAACTCTCGGCTTTTTATCGTTGTAAAAAGAAGGATATTATATTTCAGAAATTCTCTTCTTATTCAGAAATGCCTGAATCAAAACGAAGATATTTTATGTGCGGAAGATACACAGGGTGTTCCAAAAATGCGGAAAAAGTTTAAAAATATATAACTTCCAAACGAATGGAGGTAGAAAGATGCCGTTTGCATAGAAAGAATGGAAATGAAATCGGAATTTTTTTGGAAGAAAACCAAAATTTATTGGTTGCACAGTTTCCAATTTATACCACCAGATGCTTCTGTAGTTGATGGAGCGATGTGTTGTATAGGATAAGATAATGATAAGAGTAACGGCTTCCAAATGTTCAATGTATCGCCCTCCATTCAGAAACTCAGGTGTCAGACAAGGAACCGCATTTTGTGAAGCATTCAGTAACATGTCTGTTGCGTCATGCCATCAGAAATGTTATTTAATGTTGGGTGGCTCATCGTCTGAAGTTAGTTATATTAACCTCCCGTTTTGAAGCAACAAACGGAATATTTTGGGCCCCGTCATTTTGAACCGCGGTCAGATGAAGAGGACGGCACCCTAGATGGAACCTCTCTCTTCAAACTTCCGCACCACACCAACGGTAGGACGTTTGGCCAATAAGTATTATTTAACGAGCAACAGAGTCCACATATACAAGGTGGATCTTCAGTGGAATCGGTTTTCGAACCTGGAACCCTCCGGCCCGAAGCCGAGACCTTACTACTAGGCCACCGCTGCCTTGGCTCCTCGCTTGAAAACTATGCTATGGAGGATGATACACTGAACATTTGTAAGCTGGTACGCCGATAAAGTTTTAACCCTATGTAACAAACCGCTCTATGCATGCAAGTAGCATCATCTATACTCATAAAAGGCTATGTGTGTGTGTCTGCAATGACAACATGAATCTATCGCACTTACAGCCATGAAATTTGGCACTCAGGTAGTCGTAATGGTGATTGAATGCACCTCGAAGCCTGAATTTTAAAATTTAATCTAGAAAATTTTTTATTTAATATTTTGTGTTGTTTTGGGCGATTTTTCGCATTCATTTCTCAATAGCACGGCTTCGAATAATTGTAAAAAAAAAAAACAGTTATACCATCAGAAAGAACAAACGATTTCCTTTCTAATGAAGTTTGTTTCGTACGTCTAACGTAATTTACTGAATTTTGAGAAATTTTTGAAAAATAATCACTTTTATGGTAATTTTTAATAAGGATTTCTTCAAATTCTCGCATCTGACGTTCTAACTTCTCTATAATTTTCAGCTTTTTTTCAGCTTATAACTGGAACGTTTCTGTCGGATTTAAAACAAGAACGGTTAAATATCTTTTTTTCGTTTTTTTAAAATTAATTATTCCCTGATCAGTTCAAACAGTTTTTTTTGCTACCGAGATTTGACATCGAGAGTTTCTCCGGACTATCCCAGAATGCATTGTTGTTTCCTCGCAGGAGGTGACGTAATTTGCTTTCATTACCAGCATGCATTTCTACAATCCGATTCCTTTCGGTGACGTCATTATCGAGAGGAAAAATAAGCGGGAAAATCAATAATGTGTATCTTTTGTTTTGATTTTGTTTTCAAAACTTTTTCGTGTCATTGTGGGCATTTTCCCCCCAATTTTGTCGAAGTCCTGATTCCACGGGCAACGCAATGCGCGTACTGCTAGTGTGGTATAAAATGGAAAATATTTGACTAATAAATTCAGGTTTTATGACAAAAAAATAATTCGATATCATTTCCATCCTCTGTGGAAAGATTTTTATATCTAGGGTTGCCATCCGTCCCGTATATACGGGATTGTCACTACTCAATCCTGTATTACTATTTGTCTCATTTCCTCTCTAAACCCTTCGTCATTATAATTTTTAAATGAATTGCACCCAATTTTATAATTATGTGGAAGAAGAAAATGGCATATAATTAAACCCTTTCGCTACCAAGGTTTCCTGGGAAAAGCGTCCACCATAGCCCAAGATGTTTTTCGGATCAATTGGGATATATTTTAAGTCTGTCACATATACAGTGGCTCCCAAAAGTGTTCGTACACTTACGGTTTTCAATGAAATAGGGTTCTATCCATTAATTTAAATTAATATTTCAGAATAGGTATTTAATAATAAGATCTATAATCTATTCATAACAAAACTACATGAAATATTTTAAAAACATAGCAAAACTTTATTTTTAAGAAATAAATAATCAAAAAGGAACAAAAACTTTAGCTCACAAAAGTCTTCGTACACTTTAAAAAAATCTTCTACATATTAGTAAATATTCTAATTTTTCGTTAAAATAATATTGAGTAGGATATCCTTTAGCACCCACAACAGCTTTTAAACGTTTGGGAATAGATTTCGATAGTTTTTTTTGTACTTTCTGCATCAATGTTCATCCATTCTTCCATCATTACTGTTTTTAGTTCGCTTTTTGTTTTAATGTCGTGTTTTCATGCTCTAACCTCCAGTTCTCTCCAAATATGCTCTATTGGGTTTAAATCTGGCGATTGAGGTGGTGTTTCTAAATTTTGTGGACAATCGAACGAGTTAAGAAAGCAAAATCAACTTTATAATATGACTGGGCTGAAAAGGATTAGCCTCACATCTTTTATCTTATTCTACGTGTTCATTTTATTAGATTGCTTAAACTTTATTGATTTTTATCAGAGTAAAATAAACCATTGCCTATCCATTTTTTTTCATGTTTTATTTATTTAGCACTTGAACGTCCCGTATCAATGCTTGGCAATTATGGCAACCCTATTTATATCTTCATTCGTAAAAGTTACTCCGAACTCATAAAAAACCTTGCACAGTAGTCTCGATAGTTCGGGCCTACCTCGAACTATCGAAAACTCGAATGATCGAAATCATAAAATTTAATAAATAAGTAAATAGAAATAAAAGCACTTTTTAAATTTCAGTGTAGTATTTTTAAATGAAAAATGTATTTACAAATTATTACATTACTGCCGATAGCAACGGGTTAATTATATTTTAAAATAATTGTCAATTGTTTTTTGTTTAAACACATTGCTCCTATATATCGATCTCATGTTTATCCCGTTTCCTTTGGGAGGGGGCATTTCTGCAGGTCACTTCGGGGTGCGCAGTGGACCCGTCGAACAACAATAAAAAACAGATGCAGTAATTCTTTCACGTGTTGTGTATGTGTTGGTCATTATTTGGGAGATAAACTGATTTTTTTCACCAACTCGGATTTATGGAAAACTCGAATTATCGAGACTCGACTGTACTTCCAAAGTTAAGAAATTTTAAATTACACGAAAATTTTATGCACACCATGTTTTAGATTATGTAAGAGAAGACGGGATTTCTATTTACTACTTAAAATTCCATTTTTCGTCCTTCCGAACGAGTCCGCATACTTGCGAATGCCGTGAGAAATATTCCACGAAATCGTCCCATTCTTTACTTTTTCTTGATTCGGCTTACCAAGGCTCCATGCTGTGTTTGGACGTTTTCTTGCCGAAATTGAGCAAGCGTTCCTCTCTCACAATGGAATGAAAAGGAAAAGCAGCGCAACCACAGAGCGCCGATGTGACGCCTTAACTCTTTCAATGACGAAGCAAAAACAAAAACCTCATCATAACTAATCAAAACCATTACTCTATTATTACGCAACCTTCGAGAGTGGACGCCGGCGTGGCTCCGTGCCAATTTCCATCCACTCTTTTTTTTCGCGCCGAGCCTTTATTTAGAAAAATGGCAAATTAAATGTTTTCTTTTTCCCCCCTCGTTTTCATTATGTGTGTGCCATTTACGCCTTTTTGAAGTGCTGAAAGTTGAAAGCGAGTTATTTTAAATTCACCTTTGCAAAAATGGAGTTATTTTGCAAAGCGCGAACAAAAAGAGTGGCCGTCCTTTACATTGCGCCAAGGCCGTTTCTTTTGAGTAAATAAATATCAACAAAAATTATTTCAACGAAATGACCACATGTCACGTGATTTGGAAGCTTAGTTAATAAGAGAAAATCTTTATGTCCTTCCTCTCTGAGCGGTTGCAGTAAAAAAGAAATTAATTGTGGAAGAAGTTTCAATCAACAAAGTGACTCCCCCCCTCCCATGAATATGAGAAATTTATGCGAAACGAAATTTAAAAAATATAAAGTAATGTATATATTTATATAAATATAAATAACATTGAATATTATTTATAAATAATATTCTTTATAAATATAACTAAAATTGAAATTCATAAACAGTTTGTTCGCTACAGAATAGATTGTTTTCAAATTTTGGCCTCAGAAACGGTTTTAGAGAAGAGAGAATTTTTTTTAAAAAAAAACTCTGTGAAATTGTGATAAAAGTTTATCCTTTCATTACAGCTTGACATCTCACAAACACAAAAAAAATGCAATCTCTATGAACTCGTTAATGCTGCAGGAAAAATATTTTGTGTTTGATACCACCTTGACCGAATTATGAGACGGTTATTTGAAAAATATTCTGAGATTATTATTATTTTTTAAAATTTGCAGTTCATCCATCAGAAATCGCATCCATTTCTCCAGTTCCGGCTTTTTACCCACATAAAGGTAAATTGATAATGTTGTTCGAAAGTAGTTTATCTTGAACGATAAGCAAATTCTGATTTGCGTAATCTCTACTTTTTTCCGTTTATTGAAATATAATTAATCGGCGTTTAACCGTGTTTGACAACAATACGTTATGTTTAGTCGTAGATGAAATTTGAAAGAAAAAAAAATACAAATAGGAATTATCTACTTTATCTGAAGACATATGAGGTTTTTTTTTTCATTCTAAATTTTTTGTTTTAAGAAATTCTAAGATGATTAAGAAAAAAATGGATATTGTGCCTCTCATAAAAACACAAATTTGGAAGAAAAGAGTTCAGGGATTCTCAAAGTAAAACCGTGAAAGATTCGAAAGGAAAGTTCTATTGTGAAAAATCTCACTCTAAAATAATCAAGACTGACAAATCGGAATTCAGATAATTCAAAAAGCCTTAATACGACTGAAAATGCTTTCTTAAGTTGTTAGAAAATGCAATCAATACTTTTCACGAAAATGCTTTATACTTTGCTCAGAAATAACAGTTTTCGTTCAAAACCATTAAGAATTGCTTTTAAATAATCGGGCAAGGGGGAAATTCAGCATTGGATGTTGTAAAAAGAAACTGATAAATCTGTATCCGATAAAAGTAAAAACTCATAAATAGTTTTTTTTGTTACAGAAATTCAAATCACTCAATAAATTTTCTTCAAATTTTACTTGCAACTACAAAGAAGCGTACGAGGGGTTTTAGTAAAGGTTTCGTGACAATTAATTAAATAGTAATTTTTAATTCTTTAGAAACTATGTTTCCCTGTGTAGAAACGATTATTTCATCTTTAGTGTTGCTCTAAATGAAAGAAAATATTTATAAAAATATTTATTTTAAATCATTTTATTTATCTGTTTGCTTCCGAGATGCCACTCGCAATGAATTAAATTTTGGATCATTTTCTAAAAAATATTAATAACTTATGGAGAAAGTAACTTTTGTCGGTTAGAAAAAGAAATTTTTCCCCCGGAGTAGCTACGACATTAAAAATAGTTTAAAATAGTAAAAATAATAATAAATTTTTATTAGTAAAAATAGCAACTGATATTCTCACTTTAATTAAATACATAATGTGTTTTGAAAATTTTCCTTGCGGTTTTGTTTGTTTCCTTGTTCGTAGCTCTAATCTCTTTATTATAATCTTGTATAATCCCTTTTCCACATTCTTAAACCACCTGTTTATTGCAAAATTATACAAGATCAGCTTACGTAAGATGTATTTATATAAGATAATTAATAATGCAATTATATAAGATAATTGATTACATTTGCATAAGGTGAAGTTAGTTTTTCCTCTGTGTCGCTCAATAGCACGCTAACTTAACTTGCAAACAATATCTTATTTTAGTTCATCATAACCGTCAACTCGAGGGTTTGTTTGGAACCAACCGTTTCCAAGAGAGCAAGTCTCATTGGCTCATTTGAACGCAATCTTCTTCAACGTGTTTTTTAAACTAGAACCTTTCAAGAAAATCGTTTGTTTCCCCATCAGTGCCTCGTGTACCTCCTCGAGTGTGGTTAGGGGTGGCGCAGGGAGGTAAGCACCCTCCAATTCGACAACGCCATCGTCTGCGTCGCAAGAAGACGCACGTGCGGCTGACGGAGATCACGAGGTCCTCTTCGAAAAGGGATGCAGGGAGGGTGGGGTTGGACCAAACGATTATTTAAGGATTTCTTTGGAGCAAGACAACCGACGCCGCAACCGCAAAGGGGTGACGTCAGGCCGTTCGAAATGCGCGGCATTCGAACGTGGGTGGACGATGACGAGGCGATGGTAAGGGGGGGAGGGATTTCTCGTAAAAAGGTTCGAAAGGGTTGACGGAGGATGGTGCAACTGGTGGTCCATTCACGGGGAGGAAGAGTGTGACTGAATTGTAAACATCGTTTGGGAAAGATCGTTGTGCTTTCCGCTTATCGTTTGGGTGGCTGATCAATGTTGACAGTGGATTGTTGATAAACGGTTGAAACCTCGTGACTCCTTTTCTTTGTCACTTTTAAATTTGTATTTTGTTCCGTTCCCGCTCGATTATCGCAGTCGCGTCCAATGGGTGGGGACGTAGAGTGCCTTTTGTTTATTTATTTACATTTTTTGTTTGTTTTTATGGCATAGTCAGTCCCCGTTCTATCGTCAACGGTTGCTCTTTGCCGAAGCAAAAAGTGAACACAACTTTGAAACAAATTTAGCCTTTATGACAGTTATAAAAAGAGAGCATTGTGGTATAAAAAGTTTTCTTTGCCCTCTTTATTGACTTAGAATTACTCTGAATTATTGCTACGAAATGTCAAATAAGATGTAATTATATCGGAGAAGTTTTGAACATATCTATTTTTAGACCAGTTACGGAAAGTTTCGCAATCACTTATGACCTATTTCAAAATACTTTTCATTTATTTTTGACTGCAGAATCTTGTTCTCCCCAGTTTTCCTTTTTTCGTCATAATAATTCAAATGTAAATATTGCCGTGATATACGTTTTTTTTTTTTCTGGAACTACCATAATTCTGAGGATATGCATGCAATTTGTGGTCTATTACGAAAGTTTTTGAGTTTTAGTTAATTTAATGACATGTAATAAAAGATTTTATTAAAAAAATTTACCCCCAGCTTAGATAAAAAATTTTTAACTGCCTACATCTATTACTAACGAATTACATAATTCCCCAACGGTAAACAATTTCTTTGAGGTGGTGGTTGGGTTATGATACCATATGCCATCCCGTCCCGTATATACGGGACTGTCACCGGATTTCACTAATCGGTCCCGTATTACTATTTGTCCCGTTTTCTGATAGAAATAGAAAGTACTATTGCATATTTACAAGTATAAAACATCCTTATTGGCAACATTGTAATCTATTCGACCAGTTTCCAATGTACATCTAAAAGATTATTTAGACAAAAATAATACCAACAAAAACAGCGACGCAACTATGAAATTGCGTATGAAAAAAGAAATGTCTGAAGTTTTTTGTAAATACAAAATATATTGATCTAATAGTCATGTCTAATAAAACTTTGGGTACTTACGTATTAACGCCACCGAAGCTACAGATTTGGCGGTTTTTAAGTGCCGCCAAATTTGGCGGCTTTTGTACTTAAGTATTAACGCCAATTTGGCGGTTTTTAAGTGGCGGTTTTTGTATTTACGTATTAACGCCAATTTGGCGGTTTTTGTACTTACGTATTAACGCCAATTTGGAGGTTTTTAAGTGCCGCCAATTTGGCGGTTTTTGTAAACAAGATTGCTCTGTTTTGGCGCATTACCGCCAATCTGTAGCCTCGGTGGCGTTAATACGTAAGTACCAAACTTTGCGAATACGTATTTGCCACTCCAGCCCACAAAGCAAATGTGGAGAGAATATTTTCCCTTATGTCAACCCAAGGGTCGGACGAGAGAAACAGGTTGTCAGTTGAGACAATTGAAGTAATTTTGATTTGCCGTTGTAATCTTAAAATGACTTGCGCTCAATTTTATATGTAGAATCAACTTCAAAATATGGTTGAGCTATAAAAAGAATTAGATTTGCAACTTTATTATTATTATTCTACGTGTTCCTTTTATTAGAATGCTTAAGCTTTATTGATTTTTTTATCAGAGCAAAATAAACTATTATCTACCCACTTTTTTCATGTTTTATTTATTTAGCACTTAAACGTCTCCTATCAATGCTTGGCAATTATGGCAACCCTAGTTATGAGGGATATTAGAATAGCTTTGTTAGATGAACGGCCCATTTAGAAACCACATTTGGGTTATTTAGGGACGGATCTCGTGGTTTTGAATCGTCGACGGATGTCAAAATGACACCCGAGACGGCACTCCCCTCCAAACTTTCCCACCTCACCAGATTAGAGATGTTTGAAGCCGATGGATCAAACGCGTGCCAGGAAGCATAAAAACCAATCCCACCGTAGGCGCCTATGGGGGAGGGTTTTCGATGCCAATATTTGGCGATATTTCCCTTTTTTGGCGATAAATGCTTTGTAAAGTTTTTTCTATTTCGACGACCGAGAAATGAGGTTGTAAACATTTTTACTTTGTAGTTCGTGTGTGTGACTTAAGTAGAATGAATTCCTTCTTGAGTGTCATTGAATATGAATGCATTTTTAAAACTATACATGAAATAAATATATAGTGCATAATTCTTTGCTAAAGTAAATAATCTAATACGCATAAATTAGAAAAATATTCAAATACATAAACACTTGCCATTGAGCTTAATATGAGCAAGAATTAAAGTTGAAAATAATTTGTTTTTAGTTGTTAATTGTAAATAAAGATGGATTGTTTCCAAAGCACGATGAAGAAGAAACTCAGTTTCGCGCCAATCAAAGTAAACACGGACACCCTAGCGGCCATAAAGATAAACTTGGCGTGGTAAAAGACATTCCCATAGACGCCAATAGTGGGATTGGTTTTTATGCTGCCAGGAACGCGTCCGTGGTTTCTAATCTCGAACCCCCGATTCTTCAGTCACAAAGCTGAGACTCCACTATTAACCACTTAACTTAATAATTTTCTTTGCTATCTAATAAGATGCTCCCTTCTGTTTTGGAAAGCGGTTGTCGTTTTTATTCATCTCAGAAGGCATATAATACTTGAGATGTTTATGGATTCTAGGTAATTTTTGTGTAAAATTATAAAGATAATTAATGATTAAATTTTAGTTTTAAGACCAAAAATGCGATAATTCGATGCACGAGTATTCTCGGGCTGTTAATTTAAGCGGTTAATTGGGCGGTTACGAAAAGTTAGCGGTACGAAAAGGGAAAGTCAATGTAATCTGCGACTCATGAATACTTCCACCCTTTTGGCTTTTTCTATGATTGCAAGCGTGTCTCACTCTAAGACAGGGGTTTCCAACCATTTTTCCCTCGCGTACTCCTTGATTATTCTTTTTATTTTCGCGTACCCCTAACTATCATATCCAACTCCCCCCCCCCCAAACAACCCATCTATGCAAAGTAGTTTTTATCAGTAATGTTAAAATGTTATTAAAATGTTTTATTAATATTTTTATCAGTAATTTTAAATGTTATTTGGCTTAAAAGTAATAACGTTTGCACACCTTATTTTTGATTTTACATTTTATTCCATTTTTACAATAGTATCAGCTCAACGCCAAAGCAAATGAAACGCATTGTAATTATCTTGTTTTAAATTATAAGGACAGCTAAAAATTACACTTCGCTATAATCAACTATTCAAGTGGTATGGTTATTAAATAGCAAGTATTCACTTGGAGAAACAAAATTCTCTAATTTTTTTAATCCCTTGTATTTTCTTGCTTCCGCCATTAACAACTTTGATTTCGTGTACCCCCAAATGGTCCTTCGCGTACCCCCAGAGGTACACGTACCACAGGTTGGGAACTTCTGCTCTAGGGCCAAAGGCACGAGGCAAGCGCCTCTAACACCTGTGCGAAAAACCGCCACCGAGAGGGTGCGAAAATTTAATGTTTAATAAGTAATATAAAACATTTTTTTAAAGTCAATTCCTACTTAGGTCAGCAAAGAAAAATTATATTTTAGAAATTTTTTCACCCTTATAAAACTAAAATTAATTAATTCAATTTAATTAATGAATTAATATTTGAAAAAAACTGTATTAACATCAAGTGTCATCCACTACAAGTTTTAAAAAAATTATCTGAACTTGAGTGGATGAATAAAAAGTATTTTATTAACGACTGAAAATTTGAACAAGATGTATAAATAAATATATATAGGGAGAGTGTGAACTAATAGTAGAAATTGAAAAATGCTCATCGCTACAAGCAGTTATTTACATTTATGAACGGGAACTTTTCTTTTATAAGTAGGGTTGCCATACGTCCCGCATATACGGAATTGTCATCGTATTTCACTGCTCAGTCCCGTATAACTATTTGTCCCTTTTTATCCCTAAAATTAGTTAAAGAAAAGTAAAACCAACCAAAACTGCGAAGCAACTATGAAATTGAGTATGGAAGAGAAATGGCTGATGCCATGCCTAATATACGTATTTGCCATTACAGCCTACTATGTAAATGTGAAGAGAATATTTCCGCTAGTCAATTCATTAAGCGGAAGAAAGAAACAGGTTGTCAGTCGAGACAACTGAAGCAATTTTGACTTGTCACTATAATTTTAAAATGCCTAGCGCCCATTTTTATAATTATGTGAAAGAAGAAAATGATATATAATTAAGAAAGCAAAATCAACTCTAAAATATGACTGGGCTAAAAATAATTAGACTTCCATCTTTTTATTATTACTTTTTCGTATACGAAGTATACAAAGTAAAAGTATTGTAATCGTCTAAAAATTCGAACTCGAGATTTTGACGAATCTCCACGTTTTAGAAGTCCCCGAGTCCGAAAAACACAATTTTGGAATTATGTCTGTCTGTGAACATGATAACTCGAAAAGTATTAGAGCTACGGGGATGAAATTTGGTATGTGATCTTGACACATCATTTGTAGGTTCGGACAAAATCCGTCAACGGGAAGTCTGTCCACTTTCATGTGAACACTATAACTCAAAAACTTGAATAACTAGATGGATAAAATTTGGTACACCGTTTTATCATCATGAATGTAGGTCCGTATAAAATTTTGGGCCAAATCCGTCAAAGAGTTGACTGTCTGTCGGTCTGTATAATCGCAAACTTGTGAACACAATAACTCTTTTGACCTTGCCTGCCTACGAAGGAAATTGTAGCGAGCGGCAAACACGTGCTTCGGAAATTATAGCAACGGAAATTGTAGCGAGCGCCCAAACACGCGCTTCGGAAATTTTGCCAAACGAAGCTTCGTTCTGACATTCTGCAGATGGATGCCTGTGATTAACCAGCGGTATGGTGAAATCTTGTGTGATATCTATAGTAAGATTTCGTACTCAACCAGCGGGGTGGCCTCCCCGAAACTTTCTCGCATACGATCATGTGGGGTGGGTAAACACCCAGTGAGTAGGTAAATATTCTTGGATATTTACCCAAGGCCTGGGTATTTTGAGAAAAAAAATTATGAATGGTGATTTACAATTAAACATGAATTTCCTAAAGCTTAATATTTTGCAAAAAAATTGCGTATATTGTCAATTTTTACGCGAGTTGAGGTACCACAACTTTATTTAACGTTTTAGAGTACGAAATCCTATTACAGATATCACGCAAGATTTCATCATATCTTCCAGCTGGAGAATGTCAGAACGAAGTTTCCATTCATGATTGCCATAATTTCCGAGGCGCGTGTTTGCGGCTCGCTACAATTTCCTTCGTAGACCGCCAAGGTCAAACACCAATCATACTAACTTGGGCACAGATCTATAATTAATGTTAGCGTCCGTGATACCAAATTTTTTTTATCTAATCCAAAGGGCTTACGAGATACAAGTATGCGATTACACAGACCGACAGACAGTCAACCCTTTGACGGATTTGGCCCAAAATTTTATACGGACCTACATTCATGACGATAAAACTGTGTACCAAATTTTATCCATCTAGCCTTTCAAGTTTTTGAGTTATAGTGTTCACATGACCGTGGGCATACAGACAGACTTCCTGCGGACGCATTTGGTCCAAAATTTGACAGAAACCTACAAAGTATGTTTAAAGACCACATACCAAATTTCATCCCAGTAGCTTTAATAGTTTTCGAGTTATCGTGTTCACAGACACACAGACAGACATAATTCCAAAATTGTGTTTTTCGAACTCAGGGAGGTCTAAAACGTGGAGATTCGTCAAAATCTCGAGTTCGAATTTTTTGACGATTACAATACTTTCTCTTTGTTTACTTCGTATGCGAGAAAGTAAAAAGGTTAAATAAAGTTGTGGTACCTCAGCGCGCGTAAAAATTGCGAACATACGCATTTTTTTTTTTTTTTTTGCAAAATATTAAGTTTTGGGGATTCATAATGAGAGAAAGTTTCGGGGAGGCCACTCCCGCTGTTTCTGAGTGTTCGTTTTATTAGATTGCTTGAAGTTTATTAATTTTTTCTATCAGAATAAAATAAATCATTACCTACCAACTTTTATCATGTTTTATTTATTTAGCACTTAAACGTCCAGTATAAATGTTTGGAAATTATGGCAACCCTATTTATAAGACACAGAATTCCTATTTAAATTGGGTCAGCAGGAAAAGCAAACATTGCAAACACAAAAGATCTTTATCCCCAGAAGTACGAGACATGGTAGCACGGAAGTAATGCGGGAAAAGAAACATTAATTGGATCGTTTAACTTTCTTTCTTTAATACTACACTATTCGAAATAAACCTACGCATTCGTTAGTAATTTAACTTTCTGCGGCCCACATAAATTTACATCAAGTGTTTTGAGTCCCTGCCGGCCTTCGAGTGAGACGTACTTACAGCGATAAGAAAACCTGACAACCAAACGGGCTAAAATCAAGCCTAACCAGGGTTGCCAGATAAAAATAGCAAAATAAGGCCAAATCTTCTTAAAAATAAGGCCAAAAAAAGGCCAAACCTTCTTAAAAATAAGGCCAAAAAAGGCCAAATTTGACAAATTGATTAAAAACGTCATTTGCTATTAGAAAAACAGCTATCCTTCATGAAAACGAGTCCCACTTGATAGGCATATGTTCAATATTCTATTATTTAACTAAAATTTAAGTGGTAGAAATTTAAAACATCCTTGTTCTATTCAGGGGCTATTTCGTTTGACAGCTCATTATATATAATTTGAAATGTGTAATATCAAAAATTTATTAAAAAAGAATAGAATAAGTAATTAAAAAATTTTCTAATAGTCATTAACGAAATTAAAGCCAAAAAAGGCCAAAAATGAATTTAAGGCCAAATAAAAATTCCTAAGGCCAAGGGCTTTGAAAAAAGGCCAAATTTCCATAATTTGGCCTTAAAAAGGCCAATATGGCAACCCTGAGCCTAACTAACTTATTCTAGATCAAACTAAGAAAGAAGAAAGTATGAATCAGTTGGATAAATCACAGCCACCACGGAGGAAGAAGGAAATCAATGGAAAGTGAGTAACGGATCGAACAATGGGGAACCAACGCATTTATCGTCGACTCGCTTTCTAAACGCGAAATTTAAAGACCGCTCCACTTACGGTTGCTGAATGGCATTGCTGGCGGAGGAGGTTTCCGGTCTTGAGTCAGTCGCCCACGCGTGTTTGGGTTCGCCACCAATTTGGGGCGACCCACGTGTCGGGGCGGAGGCGTCGGCCGGACGAGGCAGCAAATGTCAGAAGGTGCTACCAGAAAAAAGTTGGGTCCTCCATCCGTTGATTCACCAGAGTGGGCATCCCGGTGATGAATGAAACAACGGATATTTTGGGATGGAGTCTATTAACTAGGAAGAGTCGAGTCTTTCAATTAGCTTGGATTAGGATGGTGTGGTTTTCTACGGGTCTATTTTCGTGTAAATGTCACTGCGGTTTTACGGTCCTAAAAATATAAACAGAGTATTCTAGAAATAGAATTCCTGTCTCTAAAATGAAAGTTAGTTGGTGTCTTCCAACAGAGACAACCATCAGGAGTTCTTCCCGCGATTTTTTTTCAACTTACTCAATAAGGCCCGGTTTGTGCTTCGTAGTCTAGCGAAGAAAACTGGTCTGCATATTCCGTCGGTCTGTATATTCGCCAGTATTCATTTGGACTTCTTCTTTTTAGACCGACTGGGTTCGAAATTCTGTACAGACCAATAATTTTGATGGCAAGACTGAGAAGACTAATCGACTGTCAGTGTCATTTTACTATACTGCTTTTGTGCTGCTGTGGTCCTAAAACTTCAAATGGGGTATGTCTAATGTACCATATGTCCCGTTTTGAAGGGGACAGTCCTGTTTTTTGTCCCGTTGTCCCCAAGCACAGCTTCGGGACGCACAAATGCCCCGTTTTCAGAAGGAGAGCAATCGACGATAACAATTTCAAACACGAGGGCGCCAAAAATTTTAAAAAATCCATCAGTAATGTCGAGTAGCCTTGCGATGATGGAGCGTGCGTTATACGTCTCACACATATGTAAGTTGGTCAGAAGCCTGCAGTCTGTCACTTATTTCCAACTGCATTACACCGCAAGAAGTGACAGAATGAAATACTGTGAATATTTAAACTAAAAGTCGTAACGTGGAACTGTCAAAGCACTTTCACCCCAAAAATTTAAATCATATGAACTTCCGTATAATTATTGAATATATTCTATGCCTGCCCCGCAGTAATGCGCGGTAGAAAGGATCTTTTCTTTTTATGAATAAGTTGTGGACGAGCTAGAAAAACGCAATTGCAAGTTGCAATTTATAAGCAACGTTAATTACCAAAGTAAATTTTAAGAAATCCTGCCGAGAATTTGATTGTTATCTTAAATCAACACCAAATATACTGCAGCAAAAATGTGTTCTTCAGAAAATATAAGATAACATGAATTCTTCATTTTCACGTGTTTTTTCCTGTTCTTTTCATTAATAAATAAAAACTGAAGAAATATGTGTTTTCTTGAATTCACATATTACCTAAAAATTAAAAAAAAATGTCCCGTTTTGAGGAAAAAATAAATAGTCACTTTAAGTATGCATGACAAACAAGATACGGTGCACCAGCTGGCATAGGTGCACTCAAAATTAGATGGACCTCTAGACCTATGATTATTAAGAATAATTTGCGTCGTAAGGATGTTCATTTGTCTAAATCGTTGCGTTTTCAAAATCTCATGGTCGAATTTTTTGACCATCACAATATTTCCTCTTCGTATACGAGAAGGTGTTGGCGCATGCGTGCTACTTGCAAAGTGGAATGGAATGTCGCGCATGCGCCCAACCGGTAAGTGAAGCTCCCCTTTGGGAGAAATGAGTTGACTATGATTCACAAATGACGTGGGTAAAGGAACTCTCATTTGAAACCCACAATTAAGTATTAAAAATGATAAAAAGTATTCCGAGCATTGTAAATACTGTAAAAAGTGTGTTGTGAAATAAAAATATAAAAAGAATCAGTGCCGGATGGTCCGTCAACTACTTACAAAACAAAAAATAAACAACAGAAGGTAATTCAGGGAATCGATGTTAGTATCTCGAATTTTAACAAGGCCTGCAAAGTAGATGAAATCGCCTTATGTGAAAAGTAACTCTTAAAACTTTATAATTAGCACTACGATAATTTTATTTTGACTATCCACTTTACTTCAAATCCACATGTGTAGACCCAGAAAGGCGCCACTCCCATGAGGACAATATTAGGACAACCTTAATTTGCCGCTGAATCCGTCCGTCACTACTTTTACGGTCTCGCGCCTATCTGCTCCTTTTCTTTACGTCAACTCTACCGCTTTTCGCAGACGCTTGCATTTCTCATGTCTAGAGGTGTTACATAACGTGGACGTAACGCCTCTTGAGACGCACGTCATCGAACTCTCTTGAAAACCCCCAAATATCGAAAAGCTGTCGAAGCAGTCGCCTTCATTCATGGCACGCAATCTTTTCAGACCTATAAATAGCCAAATGCTCACATAACCCAATTCTGGATTCCTTCCAGAAGACAACGCTGACATTCGGGGTTTGTAAAGGGCAGCCCTTGCGAAGCGAATTCCGATGGGACCCTTCCCTTACACGGAGCTTCAGAATCGAATGTCCGACCTTTAGGATCATCACAACCCGAGAGGATCCTTCAGATGTGCAGAGTGGCTATAAAAACATTATAGTTTGCTGTTCATGGGTACTGTCCAAGTTTCCTCTAATTATTATCTTTTTGCAAGATTTTTTAAGTATGTTGAGTTAATGAGTGCATAGATTTGCATCATATATGCAATAAACTAACGTAAAATCAGGGTCTTGCCACCTGTGTTAGGCACAGTGCCATTGCATCTATTGCCAAATCTCTGGTACTAATTTGCAGCGTCATTGAGTTTTGTAATCATCAAATTGGAATTGAACTTTAACATTTGTGTACCGACCGTACAGTGCGACGCTCTGGAACAGCTCGGTGTGAATGAGTCGGTTGCCGGTCTCCCTAGTTTGTCCTTTCGTAGGTCAAACCAATCTCCAGTTTGTCCTGTTTCTTGTATTGGTTGGGGTTGTTTCGCGGCGGCTCATCGTTTGTTCGCATAACTTCGACTTGGGCTGGGTTTGGTTATGTTACCGATAGTACAGATGCTCATCCAGAAGAATTATTACCTTTGCCTTCGGTGGCTGGTACTGGTAAACGATTTCGATTTCACTCCTCACGTTGAACTTATCTAAATCATACTATTTTGCAACGTAATTGGACGTGAAATTAATCCATAATCTGACAACAGCGTAGGCGTCATAGGTACTAGCTCTAGTGCTAAGGTGAGTTAACATGACAAATATAAATTTGTGAAAACGGTACTTACATATCCCTTCTATGGCTTTCTGCTTTCAGTCTTAAATAATA
>BGPR01006768.1:35099-77023 GCA_013235015.1 Araneus ventricosus | reverse complement strand
GCGAAACAGTAATTTGGCTTGAATTTATTTCTATAAGAATAAAAAGACTTGTTAGAAATTACGTTACAAAAATATTTTTAAACCTTAATAACAATCAGAGAAAACATTTCATCGCAATGTAATTAATAGCATTAAAAAGATCATTTTCTGGTCTTTAAAATGGCATAAAAGTAATTGTTGTCTAATAAAGATTTCAGAAGTTATTGGCAAAAAACGTCTAAGCAATAGGCTGAAAAGCGGCTAATGTTCGTTATTTAATTAAATATCTTATGAACTAATTAACTCTGAAAGTTGAAAATAGCACCTTGTGTGTAAATTTCATGTCGCTAACGTTCACCGTTTAGGAGGAGTTCTTGTGAACGACCTATCGATCAACAGACAGACAGATACATGTAATTTCTGCCTTGTTTTATAAATATTTATAAACATAAGCAAAATTTTCAGAAATAAAGATAAATTAGTTCAAAGTCTAACCGTTTCCTAGCAGCGAAGTAGGTATAAATTTGCGTTATTTCAAAATCGTCTGCACGTAAAATTTAAAAAATTAATAAAAATTGAATGCAAAATGTCACAGAAATAAAATTAATATCATTGAAAAGGTAAAATTTTTATCTTTAAGATGGTATAAAAATAATTTGTATCGGGCAATTTGTTCCGAAGTTACAGCGGAAAAAAGGATTACGTGATAGTTGATTTTAAAAATAATTTATTTCACATGTTTTCACATTCCTGAAGGATCACGTGACAGTTGATTGAAAAATAAAAATCTTCATCGCGAATCGCGGAGTCAATGGGCTTTCTCTGTTAACTATTTTTAATCTGTAGTCAAAAATAATTAATGTAACGTGATTTCACCTAGCCTATGTCCGTTCTTGGGTTTGAAGCTACAACTCTGCCAATTTTCATCCAAATCGGTTGGGTAGTTTGGTCGTGAAAGCTTAACAAACAGACAGACAGACAGACAGACAGACAGACACACTTTCGCATTTATTATATTATTAAGGATTAAGGATTAAGCATATATAGATTAAAGTAAAAGGTCTATCGCATTTTGAACGAAGATCCGATAAAATATCTTTCTCGTTTTTAAGTTGTTTCGAATTGGTATCTTCGACGAAGTACTGGAAAGGTTTTACTCTATTTAAATTAGAAACAAATGCACTTTAGTATCTTTCTCGTTGTTTACATTTCATATCAAATACGAAAGACAAATCTTTCTGTTTGTTATTATCATGATCGGAAAATTCTAGCCATTATGATTTAAAATATGCTAAAGGAAATGTTGCTTATTTTCTTATGCTGTAAATAGAAGAAATATAAAACATACGCGTATGTAAATGTCAGTTCTCATTAATATTTCCTAAGATATGTTTTCGGATTTTATAACAGCGCTTTCAAAAAGATAAAAGATTTATAGAATGGAATATTTCAGCGATATACAAGAAATTCTCTTGTATCATTTCTGTAATCGGATAAGTTGTGACTACCAAGTTCTTGGTGAGACATGGCGGCTGAAACGGAGTTTTCCAAAAACTTTGACGATCACACAGCATCTTTGATCGATTGCAACATTATTCAATTACAACAACAAAAACTACAGAACTTCAAATTCGGATAAAATATCAGACGAAATAATTTGGAAAAATCACATCACTCCGGCAGAGATCTACTCATTGAAAATACAAATAGGCCATAGTTGAACAAGTCTAGTTCTATCATGGAATACTTTGAAAATATAATTTTGGAGGTTGGGAGAATGCATCATTTTGGGCAAAGGTAAAGTTCAAAAGAAAATGATTAGCAGAAAGAAAAACAAAGAAATCCAAAACAGACATAAACAAAAAAATTAAAAACTCTGAAAGAGCGATAAAAGTTTAAACTATTAAATAAAATAACCCCCTGTATTTCTAATTAAATATTCTATATTATTAAATAGCTTTGATTTTGACTTTTTTTTTAACTAAGAGAGCGAGAATGAAGTTACAAAACATAGTTTTGAATAAATAAAACGGTTATACTTATTAATAGAATAAAAAAATATTGAAAAGAGGAAAAATACGAATAATTTAATGCCATATGGTATCAGAGTTAGTATGAACGGCAAAAAATAATGAAAAGTATACTTCAAGATGGATCATTGGATGTAAGGACCTTGTTAATGATTCGGTGTCTTGACAAATACTACAAATAGATAGAAGAAACACAAGTTTCCAATCCTCTATCACATCCACGTGAGGCAAAGACTCGTTTCAATACTATCTGTTTTAAATTGAGAAACAAAATCAGATGAGATAAAATGTGTTTACAAACGTGATTGATTCGTTTAGGTTTCGAAATAAGAGAGAATCTAAATTAGTTATCAAGGAATTTTAGTTGAAGAGTGTTTTGGATTATTCAAGAAAAATTCCTATTTTACTGAGATTGAATATAGATACAAAATGTTGAAAATAGGGACATTTGAAACAGATTAGATCAAGCATTCTAACTATTATTAATAGCAAACTGCAAACATTTATTATGTACAAATTTTACAAATTAACATTAAATTAAGAATAAGAGTTTTTACAAACATTGGGTGTTCGTTATTTGGTTTCAAATAAGAAGATCCATTGGATTTAAAAGAAAATTTTTTTTCATTTATAACAATTGATTTTGGATTTAAGAAAAATTTACTTGGACTGAGACTTCTGATAACATGCTCACCAAAACCGATTGAAAATAAGGACATTTGAACAACTAGATCAAAACATTCAATTATTATATTTAGACTGCAAACATTTTTTATATGCATAGCTCAACTAATCTTTTTTAAAATTTAGAAATTAGGGATTCTCATTTGTTGAATAACTGACTTTCCATGAATTCTTCCTCTTCAAACCTGTAAAAGATACAATAGCATTCTCTATTTGAAATGATCATTGCTCTCTTCAAAATCGAATTCGACACTGTTGTTCTGCTAGAATTTCTTGGGTGAAATTATAAAGAAAGATGTTGAAGTTATTTTTTTAAGTTTTTTTCCATGCGTAAATTGAGATCTGGTTGTAAATGATTCTACCGCATCCTTTTCGTTTCAAGCAAAACTGAAATATATTCTTTGCCAGTGATTCAGAAGTTCCTGGAATTTCCATTCCTTTTCGAGGGTTCTTATACAGCTTCTGCAATTTTTTATCGGCAAAAGTGTAAATTCCTACCTCAGTTTCTTCGTTTCATTGTAATGTTAAATGTCATACAAGATCAATGAACTCTTTCAAAAAAGTTTTCTTTTTCACTCTCACAATCGAAAGTGAATGAATAGTTTTTAATTACCCGTGTCATAAATAACTTCTAAGACTGCCATAAATTTTTTCGCAGCCCTTTTTCTGCATATTTTGATATAAAATCTAGAAGGAATTAGTGATTTGAAGACCCCTTTTGAATTATAACGAATTACTCGTTTTAGAAGAAACTATTTAAAACGCTTGTAAGTACTATTTAAAGCCCTTTTTCTGTAATATATTGGTATAAAAACTAGAAGGAATTAGTGATTTATAAAGAAATTACTACCCCTTTTGAATTATAACGAATTCCTTATTTTAGAAGAAACTATTTAAAACACTTTTAAGTACTATTTAAAGTCCTTTTTCTGTAATATTTTTGCATGAAAACTAGAAGAAATTAGTGATTTATGAGGAAACCTCCTTTTGAATCATAAAGGATTCCTCATTTAAAAAAAAACTATTTAAAACATTTTTAAGCACTATTTAAAGCCCTTTTTCTGTAATATTTTGGTATAAAAATTAGAAGGAATTGGTGATTTATGAGGAAACCTCCTTTTGAATTATAACGAATTCCTCATTTCAGAAGAAACTATTTAAAACACTTTTAAGTACTATTTAAAACCGTTTTTCTGTAAATATATTGGTATAAAAACTAGAAGAAATTAATGATTTTTGAGGAAACCCCCCTTTTGAATTATAAAGAATTCCTCATTATAGAAGACACTATTTAAAACACTTTTAAGTACTATTTAAAACCATTTTTCCGTAATATATTGGTATAAAAACTAGAAGGAATTAGTGATTTATGAGGAAACCCCCTTTTGAATTATAACGAATTCCTCATTTTAGAAGAAACTATTTAAACCCTTTTAAGTACTATTTAAAACCGTTTTTCTGTAATATATTGGTATAAAAACTAGAAGAAATTAATGATTTTTGAGGAAACCCCCCTTGTGAATTATAACGAATTCTTCATTTTAGAAGAAACTATTTAAAACATTCTACATCAAATACATCAAATATAGGGCATAAAATTATTGTGCAGTAAGACCTCTTTAGAACGTCATTTTATATTCATTTTCTATTCATTTCAATTTGAAAAATCTTTAATACGTCGCAGATATTCGATAGTGCGTCTCTTTACCCTTAAAGGCCCAGTGTTGCCTTTAAGCAAGATACCCAATTTTGTCCTCTAAAATCTTGAGAATAAGACTGAAGCTCTAATGCTTGTTGTTGCCAATAGGATACACACAGAAAATGTAATTAAATCAATTTACAACATATAAAATAAATGGAAGCCTGAGTGCTGATTAAAAATATAAATAAATGGATGTTTTTCACTCGAGGCTGCATCTTTTTAGCTTTGTTTATATGCTCGAGAATACCATACATTATTTTACAATGTTCAAAGAAATTCCTTATCCGTATTATTATTTATTAAAATTCATCTGTGTTTGACATTATAGAATTTTATCAAGGAAATTTTTTTTGAAATAAAGCACAATGTTGCCACTTCGTAACAAACTGTTTTTCAGCCATAAACCATACCTAAAACAAAAAAGGCTTTTTGAAGTATTTTCTCATGTTTTATTAAAAAATGAAAGTCAAAAAAAACATTTTAAAATAATTTTTTTTAATCTGGGTTTTAAGTGTTAATTAACTTCGGGTGACATAATTGTGTTTGACTCATTCATAGATCTGTCTCACATACTAACTCACTGTTTCTTTAATGGAATACAGCTAATACATTTATTTGTCGGACTATCACAGAAATAAATTACTAAAAATCCAAGTATACTATAATGTTTAGGTTACATTGCAGCTACTTTATTTAAAATAGACGTTGAAGAGGTTTTTTTCATTAATTAATTATATTTGGAAAATAAGATTTTTTTAAAAAAGATAATACAGAAAAAATGGCAGCCTGAGTGCTGATAAATAAAGAAAAAGAAACTAATGTTTTTCACTCGGGGCTGCAACTTTTTAAGTTTTGTTTGTAAGCTTAAGAATACCATATTTTATTCTACAATGTTGACGGAAATTCTTATTCCGTATTATTATTTATTAAAATTCATCTGTGTTTGACATTATAGAATTTTACCGCGGAAAATGTTTTCTGAAATAAAGCCCAGTGTTGGAACTTGGTAATAGACTGTTTTTTAGCCATAAACCATACTTAAACGAAAAAAGGATTTTTGAAGTATTTTTCCCAAGTTTTATTACAAAATGAAAGTCAAAAAAACATTTTAATATAATTTTTTTAAAAAATAGAGCATTTAAATGTTAAAACCATACGAGAATAAAATTGTAAGCATATGAACTCAATTCACAGTGATTTAATTAGTATAGAAAATCAATTGTCACAACGAAGAAACAAGACTTGTTTCGGAACAAAATTAAAATTTTATCATTTCCTTGCGAATTTTCTTAAAAACAAATAAAAACCAAAAAATTTTGCAATGGCCATTTTAATTTTTATCTCTTATAATAACAAGATCGAAAATATCACAATGTACCAATAATGGAAACTACATTTTGTTAAATGTTCTGTGACCAATATTCAAGAAAGAAACAGATTTATTGCAATAGGAGTGCTGAAGTTATCATTATATGCAATTCAATTAATTAAAAAAACTTAAATTTTTAAATTTAAAATATTTTAAAATTCACTGATATTGTCTGAAGTTATAAACATAGCAATATCTACGAAACATGACTCTGAAATAATATCCACGAATATAGTTAGGAAATACCATTAGAAAGCAAACTTATACCATTCTATTGTAGAACTAGCCGCTCTCGCCGCCCTCCAGGCGGGTTTGCAGCCAGCACCCACTTTGCCCTACCACCTCGCTGCTTCGAGGCTCTCAGCCACTACCGTTTTCAGTTTTAACCCTCTCAGACCGAGTGAGGCGGTCTGAAGCGATTGGCTTTTTCTGAGGGGAGGTGATTTTCAGGGATCGCTTAGGAGATAAGCGGGGTAGGGGGTCCAATTATCCTTGCCCACCACAGCCCATTTCCCTACTCCTTAAGGGAAGGGTTATAGCAGGGAGTAGGGTAAATGACCACCCAGGTTGGGAGAGCCCAATTCATGTCGTATCCTCCCAAAAAGGCCCGTTTTTAAAGGGTCTAGAAGAAAAAAGTTGCCTCGCGATTAAAGAGTTAAATATTGTATAAAGATCAGTGAAACAGACCATAAAATCATAGCTGATTTCATGTTCTTTGTAGACTACAGATTCCTTTGAAATTGTAAAATATTTCCATAAACCTCATCTAGTTGTAATGTTTTGTAAAACCTTTTCACGAATTTCGGCATGAAAGTCTTCAGATCCTTAAATACAGAATGGAATCGCCCTAAATAAACAGTTTCCATCACCTACAATAGGTATTTTGCAATATTTTCGACACGCCATTTTGATGGAACTGTTGGGATCTATATATTCAAAATAATATGTTAAAACATTCAGACAGTTCGAAAGCCCCAACTACTCGACGGATTTCGACAATTAGTATTTCATATGAAAGCTTATGACGTCTAGATATGCCATCAAGAGTCGTCTACCCCCACACCCCACCCCATTTTCGAACCAAATCGAAAAAAACATTTCTCCACCATACATTCTCTATTTTTATTTCTATTTCGTCTGAAAATGGGGGTTGGTGGGGCCAGACGACCCTTGATGACCTATCTAGACGTCATAAGCTTTCATATGAAATGAAAATTATCGAAATCCGTTGATTAGTTGGGGGCTGGCGAACTGTCTGAATGTTTTACCATATTATTTTAAATATATAGATTAAAGTAAAAGGTATATCGCATTTTGAACGAAGATCCGATAAAATATCTTTCTCGTTTTTAAGTTGTTTCGAATTGGTATCTTCGACGACGTACTGAAAAGGTTTTACTCTATTTAAATTAGAAACAAATGCACTTTAGTATCTTTCTCGTTGTTTACATTTCATATCAAATACGAAAGACAAATCTTTCTGTTTGTTATTATCATGATCGGAAGATTCTAGCCATTATGCTTTGAAATATGCTAAAGGAAATGCTGTTTATTCTCTTACGCTGTAAATAGAAGAAATATAAAATATACGCGTATGTAAATGTCAGTTCTCGTTAATATTTCCTAAGATATATTTTCGAATCTTATAACAGCGCTTTCAAAAAGATAAAAGATTTACAGAATGGAATATTTGAGCGATACACAAGAAATTCTCTCTTGTTATCATTCTACTATAATTGGATAAAGTTGTGACTTACCGAGTTCTTGTTAGACATGGCGGCGGAAATGGATTTTCCAGAAACTTTGCGACAAACATCACAACAGATTACGTAACATTCTTCAGTTACAAATACAGCAAAAAGCTACAGAACATTCACAAATTCGGATAAAATATCAGACGAAATAATTTAGAAAAATACACTTCCACCCTTTTTTTCGAAGAGATCTATCATTGAAAAAGCAAAAATCGGCAATGCTGAACAAGTCGTTTGCTTTTGGAATATCTTTGAAAAATATGCCTGAAGCATAATTACAGATAATTCATTTCTTTTTACGATTATTGTTGCCATCGATAAATTGGAATCTGCATTGTGCTTTGTAAATAATTTTAACAAAACGGGAACTCCTTGCGAGTGATTTAAAACTCAGAAATTCAAAAATTCCATTTCCTTTATGCGCCATTTTGCTGATTGATCACCAGTCGCGGATAAAATTCGAATTTTCAATACCATTTCTTTATACTGTTTGTAAGATTTCGTATCATTAGAGAGTTTTTTCCGAAAGATCTCACTCTGAAAGTGAGTAATTTTTTGGAGATAAATAGTGTCTTAATCAGTAACGTCATTAAAACTGAAATTCTTTAGCTTAATAAATATGGTTGAAAAGATTTCTCTTTTGCAATTCTTAGGTAATAAAACTGAATTGATCAAAGATTCTGCTTCCTTTTACAGAAATACTTCAAAATATCCTTTACATGTGAGTGTAACAGTTTCGATTACTTTCTCAAGAAATATGTTTCAAAGCGACTGTTTCCAAGTTTTAAAACGGTATGAATAATAATATTTTTACTGTACTTATGTCATTCTATAAAACATCTATGTGAAAAAGCATTGCTCAGAAGCTCATCATGACAGAACTAAAAAAATCACCCGTCATGGTATGACGGATGCAAATTCGAGAATTTTTTCGTCAAATTCGACGCGTTTAAATATATATATATATATATATATATGCGAGAGAAAAGTTTAGCATTGATTCAAAACAAATGAAATAAACATATGTTTTATGACAAGAATTTTTTTTATTTACATATTTCTTTATTCAAAAATCTTCATGGTAAACAACATTCCGTGTGAAGTATTTTTCGTTGTTTAGCAATTTTATTAAAATTCAATAACCATGAATTTCTCAGCTTGTCAAACGTAAGTCAAAAGTCAAAATTTCAAAGGAATCCTTTTTCGAAATTCTAATCAATGCAAAGCACTTCTCTGCTTGTCAAACGTTGCCAAAAAATATCAGATTATATCATCACGATTGCAATTAATAATCAGATGCATCTCGGCGTCCAAACTATATCACGCGCGTGATATACCACTGACGTAATTTACTACTTTCTATTAAAAAACGGAAATTAATTTGAAATATATGATTAATATAATTTAAAATTTCACGCGAACTATTCATCATGGCGAGTTAAATTTTATATCAATCGATAGAAAATTTATTTCACTATCTTAGAGCTATAAAATTGGAAATTAGAACGACAATTACTCTTTTAAATTTAAAATTACTGAAATTCAGGTACTCTAACAATAAAATAATGCTGTTTAACGTCTCGCAGTGCTATGGCGCGACTTTTATTATTGGTGACGTCAGAGCGTTACCCAGAGACAGATCTGGGCTATTATATTAGTAATAGAAATTTACGTCGCTTTAATTAAGTAAAAAATCTCTATACTGAGATCCAAATATTACTCTACAGAATGCATTTGGAAAAAGTCATTTGAAGATTTTCCTTCAATATCTCAAGCTGGCATTCAAACAACATCTTATAAAAATTAATTTCAGAAACATGCATTGCTTACTTAATATCTACCAGAATATCTATGTATATACAGGATTCCCACTTATATCCGTTACACTCCCCTTAACTTCTAAACGGCGACAGCTTAGGCCATAAAGTTGGTGTCTAGGTATAGTAAAAAGGCTATGCGCTACTCGATTAGACAACTTACAACGCCATCTATCAGCAAATTTTGGAATTAGCGGTCTTATCTCGAAAACAGTACGAGATACGAGGAAAAGGTCAATACAAAATTATAGAGCGTCTTCGATTTAGTACAAAAAGGTACCTTGTACACATTAATACGAAGAAATGAACGTTTAAAGTGCACATTTGTTTCTTCTCGATTTCCGAAACTGTGACGTGTCTAAACGGGTTAAAACGAGAAAAAACAATTAGTTATCACAATATACCTTTATTTTCGGTGTTCAAAGTGCTCTCCGTCATCTACAAAGCAGATTTGAGTCCCTGTTTAAATTTCTCTTTGCACACGTTTTAGCACATTGTTGGTGCGCAAACACAAGCAACAGTAATAAGTCCTGCAAAGTTGGCGGAAAGGTCCATACACTTGCTGTCTGAGTTATTTCCACAAGAAAGAGTATATTGGTTTCATTTTTTGCTAGAAAAATAACATTTTCTCCTTTTTATTCGCGTCATATGACGTCAAAATTTCCCAAAATGCGAGCAAACAAATGCGCATTTTGCACGTTTTTTTCTTAGCGTTATTGCACTCAAGTTGTCTGTTCCTACTAAATCGAAGACGCTCTACAATTTTGTAATTGACTTTTTTCCCGTATCTTTCACCGTTTGCGAGATAGCGCCGCCAATTCAAAAATTTGCCGATAGATGTCGTTGTAAGTCGTCTCATCGAGTAGCGCATAGCCTTCTTACTATACCTAGACACCAACTTTATGGCCTAAGCTGTCGCCGTTTAGAAGTTAACGGGGATGTGTGTAATGGATATAAGTGGGAACCCTGTATATAAAAGAGAAAGTCACTCACTGATACATCAACGAATTTCCCAAACCACTGGGACTAAAAACTAGAAATCTGACAAGTGGTTGCTTCTTGGGTAGAAGGTGTGCACACAGAAAGGATTTTTCGAAATTTTAATTGGAATTTTAATTAATTAAAAATTACCTTAAATTTGAAAGTTTTTTCCGTAATAGCTTCGGAGCATATTATAGCGCAAAAACTATTTAAAAATCATCTTAAAGTTTAAAAAAAGTGACGGGAAGCTGTCTCTTTCAAACAGCCGCTGATGTTAAAGGCGTAGGACTACTTTACTCGCGTGACTCTTTTGTTTCTCGGAGTTTCTCGAATTCTCTTTGTTACTCGCGATAATCTATTGTTTCTCGAAGTAACTCGCGATACTCTTGTTTCTCGAAGTTACTCGTGATTCTCTCTTCTTTCTTGAAGTTACTCTCACTTCTCTTTTGTTTTCAACTCAATTTTCTCAATTTTCAACTCAATCACGAAATCTCGCTCTCGAAAACATGGCAAGCGAGAGCGTCAGCAAATTGTGCGCGCGCACCTCATGCGTATGACATTAGCAATTCATGCGTATTTTTGCCCAACTTTGCGACTCAATAGTCGCTGAATTACAATTCCGATTTTCAATTTTTTTTTAAATCTCTGTTGTTACCCTTTATCTCTAAAATAAGACATTAATTATGTTTTTAACATATGTAGTTACCGAGATATAGAGGACTCCCATACAAAGTTTTTGTGGCGTTTTGGTGTGCGAATCAAATTCCTTTCTGAGACCCCAATGGTACAAATTTATTTCCATGCAACATTTTTTTTAGTTTTAATTAACTTTTGAATGTGTTTTCAAACACAATTTCTAACAATGTTTTCATTGTTGTCGTCTGCAGCTTTTTTCAGAGCGTGCGCGAATTTTTTTACATTAAAACTATAAAGACATGAAAATATTTTATCCCGAGCAAAAAGATACCAATAATGTGTCACTATGCGGACGAAGTCGCGGGCATCATCTAGTATTCATAAAAGCCACACTAACATCATGGAAAGGGAGCTAAAAATGACCAGAATGTTTTTTCACCGAAACCAAAATTTGGGTGTAAGTAATGTGATTTTCGAAATGAGTAAGAATTATTTTCCCCCTATTTACGAGAAAAAATTCTATTCGTAATTATAAGCAAATAAAATAATAATATTGAACGTCAAAACATAAAGCCAATAGGTTAAAATTAAAAAATAAAAAGAAAAGATACGACCAAAGCTTCTGGAGTACGCAAAATGCAGCATGCAACCAAGAAAGCATTCATAATACAACAAAACCACCATAAAACAAAATGAAAGATTTTTTAGAAATTAAGATTGAACAATGAATAAATTTAAGGAATCCAGCATATGAACTTTATTAAGGCGTTACTCAACTGAATGGATTCAAAATAAGAAACGACAGGAATGCTTTTCTGTATGAGACTCCGACAAAAGTAAAAAAAAAAATCACCAAGAATTTCAATAAAATTCTGTATTAAAATACGAAAAAAATTAAAAAAAAATAAACAAGAATTTCACTATAATTTCTGTATGAGATTCCGACAAAAGACAAGAAAAATTCACCAAGAATTTTTGTATGAGACTCCGACAAAAGTCAAGAAAAATTCACCAAGAATTTCACTAGAATTTCTGTATGAGACTCCGACAAAAGTCAAGAAAAATTCACCAAGAATTTCACTTGAATTTCTGTATGAGACTCCGACAAATGTCTTGGTGAATTTTTCTTGACTTTTGTCGGAGTCTCATACAGAAAAGAATTCCTGTTGTTTCTTATTTTGATTCCACTTAGATGAGTGACGCCTTGATCAAGTTCATTTGGTGGATTCCTTAAACTTATTCATTGTTCAATCTTAATTTCTAAAGAATTCTCATTCTGTTTTATGGTGCTTTTATTCGACTAGTAATTGCATGCTGAATATTTTTTCAGTAGAAAAATATTTAAATTACCTGAAATGAACGAAACAGACGTAAAGCATTGAATTATGCTGCTGTTAGATTAAGAATGATTTCTACCATAAATCTGTAATTTGTTTCAAAGCTTTGATGGAATTTACGGCAGCTGTTTTTTTCAATCTATTAAATACAAACATTTTATGAACTCTTTCTATATAAATGCAATGAAAAAGTACTCATCCATACACTTTTTGATGGGAAATATCCCTCATGAATCAAATTTGTGGATGCCGATCAAGTTGTGCTCATTTTTGGAATTTATTGGGAGAAATTATGCTTGAGGCAAATCAAATTAATTTATTTTACGTTTATTGCTCCCGTAACTAAATTGGAATCTTCTGAAGGATTTTGATTTCTGCGAAATTGGAAAATGTTATTTAAGAGTGATTTACAGCTAGAAATTCCCATTCCTTGTCTATATTTTTTCCTCTCTTTTTATATTGATTGCGGATACGAATAGTATTTGAATCTGATTATCACTTCCTCGCCATTCACTTCAAAATTACACGTCATTAAAGAAGAAAATTTTATTTTTTCATCTCTCTCTTAGGCGAAAGTAAATTATTTCCAGAAATAAACATTCTTTTCAATAATGAAAACAAAAATTTTCCAAGTCTTATTTTTATAGCAATAGTAAATTTACTTTAGCAAATGAATGGGCATGAAATGAATTTTTCGGAAAATAATTTGATACTTAATTTTAAAAAATAAAAGGCATTCTGTGAAAGTTTCTTTTCACTCATATTAAATAATTCTACTTGAAATTCGTTCCCAAGGAAAATTATTTCTCCTTTGAGATTTTAATTAATTTATCATCAAAAAACATCTTATTTACACTTTCATGAATAAAAAATCTCAGTATTGCTCTTTATTCTTTAGTTATCACAATAACTAAATGAATTCCTATTTTAAAAACTCTTTAAAGACATCTTTATCAGTCATATTATTGTTGCAAAAATGCAATGTCGCTTTCCTGCCTTACTAATCTTATGTTTGGGAAGACAGTTTTACAGGGGCAAGTACGGGATGGTCGGGCCTGGACCGTTGACCTTGGCGACCATTTTGAAGCCTTGGCGACAAATCGATTATTCCAGAAAATGCGACCTTTTTCTCGATATCTCTATTAGGAAAGAAAATACGCTTGGATGTACGAGCAAACTCCATGTGACGTCGCGGCCTGTCGGGGAGGGTATATAAGGGTCGCGCTTTTATCAGAGAGTGTGTGTTGATCGACTGGAACGACTTTGGAGTTTCGTCTGCAGTGCGAGCTAGAAAGCCGGTGAGCTGAGCGCTATTGAAAGTGCTGTCATTGTCGCTATTAGTGACTTGCTGACTGTTTGTGTTGCTAAATCTCAAAGTGCTGAACTGTTATTACCTGTGAATTGTTGCCTGTTTACGTTGCTAATCTGTGCAAGATCTATTGTTTTCTGCTACCTGTTTTCCTGCACATTTGTGAATAAACCTTCATTCTACATTATCCTGTGTGTTGGACTGTTTACAACATACACCCACAGAACGATTTTTGTAGCTATATTATTTTTTCGCTCCCCTATCATCATCAGAGACTTAGGTTGTTTAAATGTACCTGGGTCACGGCATTTTTTCAACCCCCTCATCACATTTGGCTTTAAATGTGACATAAACGGATTAACGTTTCTTCACAATGGCCAGTGGCCTAGCGAGGCTATGTGGCGCCAAGGGAATGTGATTTGTTTCCATCCAGATCGTCATCAATGACTTGTAAATGGCTCTCGAAGCATGACATTATTTTTCCTGTCCTTCATTATATTTTGCTTTAAAAACAGCATCAACGCAGTAATGTATTGTTGTTTCTTATTCCACTTGTTCTAGTCCTCGGCTAGACCAAGTCCAAGAGTCCGCTCGCCCACAGAAAATCACGAACTAGCGCAGGACTTCCAAAGAGGTTCCTCTTCTCCAGCTCCATACATGAGAGCAGATGGTCTGGAGAAGTTTGGTGTGTACTGCACTTGAGGCACACAGGAAAAACCTGTTGTCCCTGTACATATGAAAGTGTACGAGTATGTCCGCTAATAAATCTTGTTATGGTGGTCTGCAATTTCCTATCGCCCTTGCAATATCCAATACTATAGGCGAACTATTCATGGTAAAGGAGGAGAGTGCAGCTTCTGATGACCTTGGACGTCCGAGGGAAGAAGTCTGACTTTGTTCATTGCCTTTATGTTTCAGCTGGGTAAAATGGAATGGCTTTCATGGCTTGGGTGACCCTGCAAGGAGAAAACTTCCAGACGTACATCGCCCATTCCACCACCCCCGCCACGATGAGGCACCGTAATAGGACTTGGGGGGACTCAGCAATGTTTTGATTGGATGGCACCTCCTCCTTGCCCCCCGCGGTCGCTACGCTACTGTGCTTTATGTACCCCCCAAAAAGACAACCAGCATTCTTACCATTTGGGTTGAATCCGTGCACATAGTCCGGACAGGGCTTGACCACTAGTGACCCTGCCGCTGCGTAGGGCCAGCAGAAAGCGCCGTCCCACGTCTGAGGGCAGTAGAGACCTGGAAAAAGCATCACATGCATCACATTACAGATGGCATCTTACAAGAAGAAAGGAAGAATTAAGATTGCCACAGTTAAAAAATAAATATCAATTAATAACAAGTGATATAAAAAAATTTTTGAAGTCAATTCCTACTTAGGTCAACAAAGAAAAAATTTATTTCAGAAATTTTTTTCTCCCATATAAAACCAAAATTAATTAATTTAATTTAATTAATGAATTAATATTTGAAAAAACTGTATTAACATCAAGTGTCATCCACTACAAGTTTAAAAAAATGTATTTGAACTTGAATGGATGAATAAAAAATATTTTATTAACGATTGAAAATTTGAACAAGATATATATATATATAGGGAGAGTGTGAACTGATAGTAGGAATTGAAAAAGTAAGAGTCGTTTAAGACTTAACCCTTTCAAGGGCGGTGGTTTCCCGTGGTTTTTTCTTATCTAGGTGGTAGTCTTTTGATGATTTATTAGAAAGAATGCGGTTTTAGTATCTAACATAGACGATAGATGGCAGCAACAATTCTATTTATTTTCTTTATGGATTTATACAATTATTAACATTGTTTTCATGAAAAAGAAATAAATTGCTTGTGCCCTTGTCCAATGCCAATTGTAAAGAATCAATGACGCCCTAATATTTCTCGTGGATTTGAATAAATTAAATATAAACAGTTTATAAAAGTATATTTTTATTATGTGCTAAATGATAATTTTTTATTTTAATTATTTGTTATATTGTAGCCTATGATAATTTATAATTCATTATTATAAAAATTACGCAATATTGGAATCCATTTATTCTAAAGTTAAATATCCTTTTCACTGGTTTAATAGTTAACTTTCTTTAAGAAGAACGGTAATAGTTTGGTACCACTGTAGTTTGATTTTTAGGGGAATTTGGTAATATTGTATTAATAGGGTTAATGTGACAGTCAACGTGATTAACCGGTTAGTATGAATAATTTCTGGTAAAAGGATGAATCGATTTATCACGTTGATCGGTAATTATTCATATTAACCGATTGACCACATAAACCGTAACAATAATAAAATATTATCAATTTATTTTAGTTTTTTAAACATAACATGCATTTTTCGGATAACAAATTATTTTTAGGATGTTAGAAATAGCATTTTATAGATAACAAAAATTGTAATAGAGGCATAGGTGGAAACTAAGGGCTTTCTTTTCAATATGTCTAAATTAATTTTAAGAACTAATAATACGGTTAAGGAATTTCCTTCATCATTGTAGAATAAAATAGGGTATTCTGAAGCTTGCAAACAAAGCAAAAAAGTTTCAGCCTCAAGTGAAAAACATTAATTTCTTTTTTTGCAGCACTCAGGCTGCCATTTATTTGTTGTAATTTGGTTTAATAAAAATGTCAGTAAGTATGTATTCTATTGGCAATAACAGGCATTAGAGCTCCAGTCTTATTCTCAAGATTTTAGAAGGCAAAATTGGGTAACTTGTTTAAAGGCAACACTTGGCAATTAAGGGTTAAAATAATGTATTGTCATCAAGAATACAAAATTGTAAAAGATTTCAGAAACACATGAGGAAGTGAATGAAAAGCCGATTTCAAAATTGTATATTTACCAAAATCAAACAAGTCAATATAAGCAAAAGTATATACCAGCGGGGGTGTTCTCCCTTAAACTTTCTCGTATACTTCCCCAAAAAGGTGCCGTTTCCCCCCCCCCCGCGAATTCGAACCTACTGTTGCCCAGAATCCAATGACTATCAGAAGGTTTTTCATTATCGTGATTGAAAAATATCTAGGTAAAGAATCAAATGCAAAGAGATGCGTAGCGAATAAAATGCATGTATCACACACACTTCCACTCTTTCCGGCTCAAGGACAAACTGACGTAATTCGCGACTCCGTAATGAAATCCCATTCCGTTCCCTTCGCTTGCACAGGAGATTGCTTCCAGTACGCATGGGCGCGGATTCTCTTCAAAAGTAAATTATACAGACCGACAGACAGTCAACCCTTTGACGGATTTGGCCCAAAATTTTATACGGACCTACATTCATGACGATAAAACTGTGTAACAAATTTTATCCATCTAGCTATTCAAGTTTTTGAGTTATAGTGTTCACATGACTTCGGACATACAGACAGACAGACTTCCCGTTAAAGAATTTTGTCCAAAATTTGGTAGAAACCTACAAATTAAGTTTAAAGACCACATACCAAATTTCATCCCCGTGGCTCTGATAGTTTTCAAGTTATCGTGTTCACAGACAGACATAATTTCAAAATTGTGTTTTTCGGACTCAGGGAGGTCTAAAACGTGGAGATTCGTCAAAATCTCGAGTTCGAATTTTTTGACGATTACAATACTTTCTCTTTGTATACTTCGTATACGAGAAAGTAAAAATACAGGCAGATGATAAAGAATGGTTACACTAATTTAAATAATACGTAATTTTTATATTCATAAATTTTTAAAACTTTTTAGGTACTCTGATGATCTTCATGTGTTTCATATATCTTATGGTGTTTTTAAGACTGAATGCTTGAGCCTTTTGTGTTCTTGAAGCGTTTTTATTTTGTGTGATTTTTAAATTCGTGTTGTGTTTTTAGTGATTTCTGTGTATATCTGTTGTTTTTATTAATTTGTGTTTTACGGCTATTTTAGTGTTTGTTTCTGTATGATACATTCTGTAATTGGAGTTTATTCTGTAGTGTGCATTTTCTAAATAAATAAATAAAATAAAATAAATAAATAAGTTTTAAATGTTCATTGCATTGCTACAAAAATCAGTTCATATGCGATTGCTCTCGTCGGAAAAAGAAGTATATCTCTATATAAAGCAGAGTGTGTGTATGTTCCTTGTACAAATCTAATAAAAGATAGTTCTCTTCTAAGCAAGAAAAAGACCAATCTCAACTTTTCAAACCCCAAAAGATAATTAAAATATCAGTTAATTAAAAATTAAGCAAGATTTTGGCCTTTTTACCGCGATATCCTCCGAAAATAGTATCGCACAAAAACTATTTTTACGCCATCTTAAAGTACAAATTTATCTTCTCAGTAGCATCAATTTCATTTCCGTGCACAAATATATGTACTTGAAACACGTCATGAACATGAACATAGACGAAGAACTGTAAAAAGAACTCATTAAATTCTTGAAGAACACTAAAACAGTTTGAAAATAGGCTTGTTCGCAGACGATTAACAATTTATAACATTGGACATTGGATGGTAATATACATATTAAAAATAACGCACCAAAGAATTAGCATCCTTTCAAGGCGAGCTACATGTTTCAACTGACATATCAAAAACGGCGAGTTACAAGGTTTAACTGAACAAAACCTGTTTTCGCAACAGCGCCATCTAGCATAGATATATTTATCAGAATTACCGATTAATTAAAGTGTAAATATATGAGAATAAATTGGTAAAAAAATCGTTTGGTAATGATGATCGCGAATCATCTGAAGTAGATGTTGGAGTATTAAATATAGAGTAAAGGACATAAAATATCTGATGACAATTTAAAAAAGAACAAAAATATTTCAATTTTATTTGCCAATCGGCCCAAGTAAAAATTGAACTACTCATAAAATGCTTTAAATTTCATTTTTGCGATTGTTCTTGCAAATTATAAATCTTTCGAAGCATTTCTAAATGATTAATATTTTATCAAAGAATTGCACTTCTCGAACTTTTGCAGTATTTACCAAGAAATAATTATAGAACACCATCACCAGCTTGAGGAAATGCTCTTCTTAAATCGAAATTTACTTTTTTTGAACTTTAGTCGAAATTCTAGAACATTATCCCTGCAATTAATATTAAATGGGAAAGTCCTTTTCGCAATTTGAAATATGCTTTTTCGAAACTTAAATTAATTATCAGGACGATTGATTTCGCTTAGTAATGACAATAGTTTCCTTAAAATTATTTCGTTCAGTTCCATTATGGAACTTTAGATTTCAGATATCCTATTTCGATGTATTTCGGAAAGTAATAAAGTTCCACGAGGGAAAAAAATAATAGGTTTCAAAAGTTATGGCAGTCTAAAAGTTTCAATTAAATTTCTGTATGAACTGAAAGATAAGCAGTTTAAATACTAACAATAATCTTTGAAACAATAGTTGAAGTGTTATTCTGGAAAAAATTTAAAAGCTTTTAGCTAAATTGTGAACGATAAACGTTTTGGACGATTCTTAGAAAATTTAAAATACTGGATAGTAGAATTATTTATATATTGCAATTAATATCGTTGAAGGAAAATTTGAACACTAAGAAACATTAATCTTCATTTTTAATCATCATTATCAATTAATAATTCTTATATTTAAAACGGAGAAGAATCACCGAAAAAATGAGACAAATTAAAATTTTTACTATGTTTTCGGTCAACATGATCTTTTAGAACATATATCTACTTCTAATTCTACGTAGATTTTGAAAGGAGCTCTAGCAAGTATAGCTTTGTTAGAATTTCATTTATTTCTGAGATATATCAAATAAAAGTATTTGGAAATTGCGATGCTTTAATTTGTTGAGATGAAACTACTATATGAAGTTCAAATATTGTATTTATTAGAAGGATTAATATAAGAAGGATTTATATAGGTTCCACATATAATTTGTAATTAACGAATGCAAATATTTATGACTTCGTGGGGTAGCAAAATTGTATTTATTACTGTCTCACGAAGTCATAAATATTTACATTCGTTAATTACAAATTATATGTAGAACTTTTATAAATCCTTCTTCTTAATTCAAAATATGTATATATGATTAATTAAGAATTTATGATATATTATTTTTTGAGCTGGTATGATAGTAATATTTGCAATCTTAATACCACCTTAAATTTTTGTTTTAATTCTTTCTACCAATATAAATTAATCTGGTTATATGAATTTGAGATAATATCTTTCAATAAAAGAACTTGTAATTTTGATCTAATCCTAAATTAATGTTCTGATCTTTTCTGTCATCATTAATTCACCCCGTTCTCCAAATAAGTGGTGTAAATCATCAATAGTTTTAAATACTAGTAATAATGTGTAATTTTTAATAGTAGAGTCACAAAATCACAGTCTCATGCATTCTCAATAAATGCTATGGAATTTTTATACTTACACTTTTTTCTTCGTCTTTTTTCATTCATTCAACGCTCAGTAAAGCTAACTGAACCTTTGGTTTTAAGCTGGGCATTGACGACCACATTGTTCTATTCCATTTGTACCAACAACTGATTTGAATTCCACTCATTCAATTCGATAGATTTAGGCGAGTCATTCGCGGATACTCCAAACCATCCTCCCCCGTACTCCTCCTCCTGCCAGACTGGCTCTCACCCACCATCTCCCTCCCCCACACGGGGAATTCCGCGTTTTAGTGAGCACCCTTCCCTCCCCGCCCTGATTTCTCCAGTCTAACCGCAACTCCTAGGCACTTTCAAACTCCCCAACGCTCCCTCCCACACGGGTGATTTATCACCCGCCTTGCAGAATCATATTTCACTTTTATGGCCGAACGGGATGAATGGAAATCCGACCTGGTTGGAATCCCAATTTCACAGTCTGTCTACGCCAATTTTCTTCGGGATTTCACTTGACGAATGGATTTGGCAACTTGTGTTCCTAACCAGCGGGAGTGACCTCCCGGAACTTTCTCGCATACGACCAGTAATGTGGGGTGGGTAAACACCCAGTTGGTAGGTAGATATTTTTTGGGTATTTACCCAAGTCCTGGTTATTTTGAAAAAAAATTATGAACGGTGATTTACACTGAAACATATTAAATTTATGTATTTCCAAAAACTTAATATTTTGCAAAAAAATTGTGTATGTTCTCAATTTTTACGCGCGCTGAGGTACAGCAACTTTATTTAACGTTTTTGAGTTCTTACTCTAGATATCGCACATTTCACTACACATCTGCTTAATCACAGGAGTCCATCTGGAGAATGTCAAAATGTCAGTTTCGTTTTGGGGATTGCCATTATTTCGGAAGCGCGTGTTTGCGGCTCGCTACAATTTCCGCCAAGGTCAAACGCCAACCATGATAAAAAAAACGCCATGATGATAAAACTGTGTACAAAATTTTATCCATCTAGATATTCAAGATTTTGAGTTATAGCGTTCGCATGACCGCGGACAGGCAGACAGACAGACTTCCCGTGGATGGATTTTGTCCAGAATTTGATAGAAACCTACAAATTATGTGTCAAGTTCACATACAAAATTTCATCCCTTTATCTCTAATAGTTTTCGAGTTACCGTGTTCACAGACATACAGACACACGGACACACAGACAGACATAATTCCAAAATTGTGTTTTTCGGACTCGGGGAGGTCTAAAACGTGGAGATTCGACAAAATCTCGAGTTCGAATTTTTTGACGATTACAATACTTTCTCTTTGTATATTCGTATACGAGAATGTGAAAAAGCATTAAATTTGGCTCTTAAAAAGTTTTTTAGCTAGATGTTTTAAAGCCTAAAACCGAACTTGAATCACATATAAAAAAAGTCAGCTCTTAAAATGTGTTTTCCGTAAACATAAAACACATACCAACATTCTTTTCGCCAACCTTTTCCTCGGAAAAGAGTTGATATTGAATTTACGCTGTTTCTTCTAACTTCCCGAACACATTTGAATCCCCTTCACAACGTACTTCTGAGTTTGCTTTGCATTGATTCCCTACGCACGTGATAACGGAAAAGACGTGTTTGGTAGTACGGCAGATAAAAAAAAGATCGAATTACAAAAAAAGGAATTTTTCTCGCATCCTAATATAATTCCAGTTTGATTCCGAAAGCAATGCAAAAGGAATTTTATCCCTGTGGCTAGGAAATTGGAAAACTTTTGCGGCTTATACAAGTGTACATGGTTCTTCCCTTGCATTTTTTAAGGCAAAGTCAACGAGTGAGATTACTTTCGAAAACAGGTTGTTTGTAAAGTATGAAAATTAAGAAAATACTCTGAGTTTAGATATTTTGTCTCTGTGATGTAAATTTTCTTCCTGGTGAGAAAAAGAATTTTTCATATATATGAAGTTCTATTTCAATATTTTGTGATTGAAATATTGCTTGAAAAGTTTAGTTTTATAAAAAAGTGTATTCTATTTGAGATATGAAAGAGGAAATAGATTTTTCTTCTAGTAATTGCAGTTAATAGATTTTCAGATATATTCGACGAAAATTCTTTTTATGTTGACATAAGTTTATCACAAAATTTATTTAAAAATAATATACACACAAAAGCAATTTTCTCTGAGAAACTGAATAGAAATAATTTTATCTGATAAAATGTTTAGCGAATAAATAGGCATTGAATCGAAAATCATATGCTATTGTATTAATAACTTAATGCTAAATATTTAAGGCAAATTTTTTCTAAAGAACTTTTAATAAGATTTATCAAAATTAAAAACATGGTTTCATTTAATAAAATGTAGAAAATAATTTTTCTATTAACAATTTGGAGGTTTCCAATCAAATTGGAGGTTTCCAAATCAAAATTATAAAAACAAAAGCATTTGAATTTTAATTACATTCATAGTATATTTTTAACTTTAATAATATCTTTGGAATTTTCTATCTTACAATATTCCTTAAGGTTTAATTTTCTTATTGTACTGTTTTCAGCGCTTCGTACTTTATTATGATTTTGTTCTGGCACACAGAATTTTAATTAAAAAAAATTTTTCTTCTTTTTAGTACAATATAAAAATGTGTGTTTATTAATTGTTTTAATTATAGTGAACTTTTTAGTCAAAATGTATTTGATAATTCATTATCCGGAATATTATGGATTCTTGTAATTAATTGTTTCTCAGAATCGATACCAGATGGCGTCTGTCACCTGGAATCAAAATTAAATTAAAATCAATCGACTAATTGATTGATAACCGGTTCGAAAAATACTGAAATATTGGAAGGTCATAAGGTTTAGTTATATTAACGTCTAGATTTCAAGCAGCACGAGGGCTATTTTGGGACGAACCTCGAAATTTTGAACCACGGTCAGATGACGAGGACGACACCTGAGCTGGCACCCCGTCTCCAAGCTTCCACGCCACACCAAAGGGAGGACGTTTGGCCACTGCGTATGATTTAGCGTGCAACAGGCCCCATACACGGCGGATCTTCAGTGGAATCAGGTTCCGAACCTGGAACCCTCCGACCCTAAACCCGAGACCTTGCCACTAGGCCACTGCGGCCTCGGAACGTCATAGGAAACACACAGCGTAAAAAATTTCAAAACTCTGAAACAGCAGCAAGTTCAATGAAAAAGCGATGGTAAAACCAAAGTGTACGGTACATCCTTCGCCAAGCTGGCTCCAAATCATGGAAAACTCGCCAAACGTCCGCCGTATTACCACATTTACCACGTTACGGTCCGCCATTGGGTTACCGCATTTAGCGATTTATCGCCAAAATTTCAAGTTTGGCGCCGTACCGTACACTTTGGTTGGGCCAAATTAAATATTAAAATTATAAAACTTCGTTTCTAAACGTAGGATTCACAAACATGAAGAAGAATAAATAAAGACGCGTAAAAAAATTTTAGTACCCGAACCGTAATTTGTTAATCTCTTACTTCATTAATCATCATAAGACTATAAATATTTTCTATGGCTCTAAGGTTTCAGTATATTTTAACACAAGGAAGTTTAAAAACGAAAGTCAATCAGAATGATTATTGAACACGCGATGAACGCTTTAATACCAAATAATAAAATAAATAGGCGAAAAGATTTATTAAAATAAGGTACTTTTCCGTTAGCCGGGCGCAAATGTCGCCAATTGTGAATCAAACGCGAGCCAAGTCGCCAAGCGAAGCGATTTTCCGTCAGCCGGGCGCAAATGTCGCCAATTGTGAACCAAACGCGAGCCAAGTCGCCAAGCGAAGCGATTTGGCGCAAATGTCGCCAATTGTGAACCAAATGCGAGACAAGTCGCCAAGAAAATGGTTGTAAGAAGTTTGGAGGAAATTCTACATTATTTGGCGATTTTTCGCTTGCGCCCGGCTAACGGAAAAGTACCGAACGCTTTAATATCAAATAATAAAATAAATAGTCGAAAGGATTTATTAAAATCAAATTTAAAATAATCGTTTTGTGTGTACAGCACCGTCACATACTTCAGCCTAGAAATAGATACTTCCAAAGATTCACCTCCGGAACCAGAAATTCGATGAATACCCAGTTGAGCAACAGCGCACACGAGCTTAAGAACAGCAACTAGCCACCACCAAATCTTCCATAATTCATTTGAAAAATTCACCTTCCACATCACTGCCATCATGGAATAACAATTCCAGGGATCCTTAAGTAAAAGTAACAAAACAGAACACAAAAACCAGTCTCACGATTATAAGGATGGTTGCGACAATACCCAGATAGCACGTAAGTTTGCAGCAAGTTTGATTATGACTTGATAATCCCTTGTCACGGCAAAATTTGACGCATCAAACTTGAAACGAAATTGTAGCAAGTTCGCTGTGACAACTAGCGCCACCCACGCTTGCAACGCATTTGCTGCAAGTTCGATGTGACAAATAGCATCACCTCCCTTGCAGATCAAATTTGCTGCAAGTTTGCAAAACAAGCTTGATGCAAAGACAGCACAAAGAGATAATTATCTTTGTCTCTGTTTGAAAAAAACATCCGATTTTTAATAGCATCTCCTAGACCGTCCTTCTTTTTGTTAATTTAATAAATCAATGATAATTTGTAAAAAAACTAACTTTTTTATAAAAAAAAATTTTTGAAGCATTTTCCATCTTTTTACTAAATATATCACTCGCACTTTAAAGAAAACTATATCGCCTTTTTCTTAATGTTGAAATTTTAACGTTTATAAACAAAATTAAATCTGAAAAACAGTCAATGTTTGTTGAAAAATAATAACTTATACATTTTGTCCCATTTTAAAGTAATTACTTTTGAACTCTAATTTCATAATTTATTCTACTAACAAAACGTAGTTATTAGCGAAAATCGCTCTCTCTTTGACTTCAAATCATATTCTCAACTCAAAAAATTAATGAAATCAAGAGAAAAGTTTAAAATAAATCGTATACGAATCGAATGGAACGATGTATTAGCGAAATCTATCTTCTGCTCTCGGAGTTTAACCGGCCCAGTGGTTACCGCGTCCGCTTCCGAACCGGTAGGTCGAGAGTTCTATCCTGGGTTGTGTTCGTACTCTGTTTTTGCTATAATTTGCAATGCAAGCTTGCTGCAAGTTCGTCCTATGGTGACTTCGAGGCTTGCGTTAACTTGCTGCAAGCTTGTTTCACACTTGTCGTGACAAATATGCAGAAAGCTTGCAGACTTGCAGTGCAAGTCTGCTGCAAATTTGCTGCAAACTAAAATTGCTGTCTGGGTAATCATCAATAACCGGTTGTAATACATTATCAATTCTTCTTTATCGTCGCAACGAACAACACTAGCAGCCCCGAATCATGGAGCTGCAACTGTTCGAAACAATGTAACTAAAGGAAACATTCTGCCCGTTCACTGCGATCATGTGATAACTCCTCTTGTATATATTTTATACTAACAGCCGTTGCCCGTGGAATCAGGACTTCAACAAAATGAAAAAAAAAACGGCCACAATGACACGAAAAAGTTTTGAAAACAAAAGATAAGCATTATTGATTTTCCCGTTTATTTTTCTTTGTTATAATGACATTTGAACTGTAGAAAATACAGAGTACATTAATCCGAAACAATATTAAAAAATTGCAACGTGAAAACGATTATTATAAAGCAAATAAAATATGCGAGACATAAGCACGCTAAGACAGTGCCGAAAATAATAATCGAAGTCATTCAGTTGAAGGTTATGACGTCACCTGCACCTTCAGCCAATCAAATTTCCAGCAACGTTCCGGAGAAGTGTCGTTTTAAAAAAATCTCAAAATTCAGTAAATTACGTTTGAAGCTCAAAACAAACTTCATTAGAACGAAAATTGTTTGTTCTATCCGATGGTGCATTTATTGATTTTCAACTCGTTAGAAAAGATACTACAGCCGTAAACGTGCCAAAAATGACCCAAAACAACACAAAATATTAAATAAAAAATTTTCTAGATTGAATTTTAAAATTCCGGCTTCGTGGTGCATTGAGTCACCTTCACGACTACCTGTGTGCCAAAGTTTATGGTTGTGAGTGCGATAGATTCGTCTGGACATCGCGCGCAGGCACACACACGCAAACATTTTCTTTTATAAGTATAGATTTAACTTGGATTGTAACCCCCTGTGTACTTTTCTATATTTTCTTCTTTGTTTATGTATAGTTATGTTCCCTTTTATGTGTTTTTATATAATCATGATGTTTTTTTTTTCTTTTTGCTTTTGCTTTTCAATAAAATTTCACACATATTCATCCAACCAACCGGGACCTGTTTAAGCTCCAAGTTCGGTGGTATGCTGTGGTGTTATGCGTATATATCTGAAATTACTGTAAAAGAAAAATAATTTTTGAGAGATTATCGCATGATGAATGAAATCGCATTCGATTTCATTCACCTTTTAATTCATCATCATTCATTGACAATTTATTACTTAATTCGTCTCATTAAGGTATCCCCCCAGACAGCAATTTTAGTTTGCAGCAAGCTTGCCACAAATTTGTCATGACAAGAGTGCAAGCTTGCAGTAAGCTTGGCGCAAGTTAACGAAAACTCCGAAGTCACCATGAAACGAACTTGCAGCAAGCTTGCCGTGCAAACTTATTGCAAATTATAGCAAAAACAGAGTACGAAACACAACCCGGGATAGAACTCGCGACCTCCCGGTTCCGAAGCGGAGACGCTAACCATTGAGCCAATTGAACTCTGAGAGGAGAAGACAGATACATCGTTCTAATACATCGTTCGATTCGATTCGTATACGATTTATTTTTAGCTATTTTCTGCATTTTATTAATTTTTTGAGTTGAGAATATGAATTGAAGTCAAAGAGAGAGCGATTTTCGTTAATAACTACGTTTTGCTAGTAGAATAAATTATGAAATTAGAGTTCAAAAGTAATTACTTTAAAATGGGACAAAATGTCTAGTTATTATTGTTCAACAAACACTGACTGTTTTTTAGATTTAATTTTGTTTATAAACGTTAAAATTTCAACATTAAGAAAAAGGCGATATAGTTTTCTTTAAAGTGAGAGTGATATATTTAGTAAAAAGATAGAAAATGTTTCAAAAAATTCTTTTATAAAAAGTTATTTTTTTCACAAATTATCATTGATTTATTGAATTAATAAAATAGAATTACGGTCTAGGAGATGCTATTAAAAATCGGATGTTTTTTAAAACAGAGACAAAGATAATTATCTCTTTATTGTGCTATCTTTGCAGGAAGCTTGTTTTGCAAACTTGCAGCAAATTTGATTTGCAAAGGAGGTGGCGCTATTTGTCACATCGAACTTGCTACAAGTTCGATTCAAGTTTGACGCGTCAAATTTTGCCATGACAAGTCAAAATCAAACTTGCTGCAAATTTACGTGCTATCTGGGCCGACTGTGTTTGGAGACATTTTTTTGAAAAATAACTTATATACATTTTTTAATGTTATTTTTCAACTGAATATGTTTTAAAACTATGAAAGTATTTTAAAATTAGCTTTCAAAATAATATTTTTTTTAAAAAACTGAGAATTTTGAAGAAAAATGAATAAAACGTTTGCCTTACGCTAACAGACAGACAAAATCATATTCTAAATATACATAAATCCTTGTAGAAGTACATTTTTATGACAGTTATCTGTGTTATGCTCTAAAATATTTCTTGTACTTCAAAATAGTTTTGAGTTATAGCTGAACATAGTTACTCAACTGGTAATTTTCCATAAAAAATGCTTTTCGTTTATATTTAAGCACTTAAAAATAATACTTGATTTTATAATTGACTTTAGTTTTTAGAGAAAAACATCAAGCATATTACAGAAAACAATCTCAGAAAATTTCATATCAATACTTGAATAACATTTTGAGAAATCATTGTTACGGTCGACAGTTTTCTTCAAAAATATCATTTCTCAGAAAACACATTTAAAGTTTTTATGCAACATAAAATAATGCTTGCAGTTCTTTAATAAAACAGCTGTAACTCCATTTGTAATTTACGTAGAGTAAAAAGTGAGACAGTTTTAGAAAGTTAATTAAACAGGCTGTTACCGTGAAAGACCGAAATTTGGAGAATGTCGACTTTCACCGGTGAATGTCAACATTCACATAGTAATGTCACCGGTGAATGTCAACATTCACATTTGGAGAATGTCGACTTTCACCGGTGAAAGTCGACATTCTCCAGTTTCGGTCTTTCACAGTAACAAGGCTACAAAATTAAGTCATAAAAATTTTTTGATAATTTCATCAAAAACAACGATTTTAAACCAGTCGGATACCTTAAACTATTTTCACCAATCTCTGAATTTTTAAATTACTCTCAAATTGCATTCTGAACCAACGGCATTAGTCTCTCATAAATTAACGTCTGGTAAATTCGTGTCGTCAAATGGACTTCCCTTGTGGTCAGTTCCATTTCGAATGGACACTGCCTCGGAATTTAAATGTATAAGTGCGTTTGACAAGTAACAGATATTTTCAATTAATAACCCTTATCTATGAATGAGATAGCCACGTCATCGTCACCTGATCATATGGCAGATTCGTGTTGAATGAAATGAACGGGACGTTTGCCGATAGGTTGACACAAAACAATCGACACAAACTGTCAAAGCTGTGGCGCTTATCAATATCTACCCGGTTGTGCAATTGAATTCTGTTAAAGTAGAGCTGCAAACGATTTGTGAATATCGCAACTTCTTCTACTTTTAGAATTGTCAAAAAATGTTGTTATTTACTGCAATTAATTAATGTTCGTTAATGTTTGCTTTGATTTTGTTTTCAAAACTTTTTCGGGTCATTGTGGGCATTTTCTTTTTCATTTTTTCGAAGTCCTGATTCCACGGGCAACGCAGTGCGCGTACTGCTATCATTAATAATATTAAAACGTTGTGCATATTTTGGATTTTATCGCAAAATTAGTTACCTAACATAGCCCATACATTAACTGGATTGCATCAGAGGATATTCTTTCCCATACGAAGCACAACTTTGTAAAAAGAACTTCAGGAAATTACAGAGATAGTAAATATTATGAAGAACTTGGAGCAATCACAGACATCAGATCCATCTGCAAATGGACAAAGAACAGAAGAGAAGACATCATTTGCGCCAGAATTTTTAGTAAAACTTTAATAACCCCAGGCCTTTTGAATAAATTTAATCTTTTAGACAATCCAATGTGTAATACATACAACATTATGAACAATCTGGATCATATTTTACTCCACTGCTCTAGGTATTCAACCATTCGTGGTCATCTCTGGAACAAACTTCGACTTGTTTCTTCAGCAACCTGTAGATTTAAGGAACTCACAAGCAAAGTCTTTGAAAATAAACAGAACCTTCATATTTTTCTCCAGAACCTGAAGTTTTTTGACATTTTTTTTAATTTGATCCTTTTGTGAACACGGGGATGATAGCCTCTGCAGCTAAAAATCCCAAAAAATCCCTCAAATCAATCAATCAATGTTTGTTAGTCTTTGTTTAGTGGTAAGTTTTTAGTTAATAAATTATCTTTTTTTACAAGAGAGCTCTAGTAACTTAACGCATTACAACACGGCTGCAAAGCGTACTTCAGAGCTCTGTTACTTGATTTATTCCGCTCTGCCTGTTACTTGATTTATTCCGCTCAGCCTGTTACTTGATTTATTCTTTGCCAAGATATTCAAATCCTATAAATGATTAAAAACTGTTAATTTCGGCTATACATGAAATGTAAATAAGGGATAATTGGGGCCGTGTTTCACGAATACTGAAAGATACCAAGGAGTAAAAATCTCGCATATTTTCACGTACTTCAAAACACAGGCATATAGTGATATTTTCAAATAATTTCGTTTACAAAAGAAAATTTACTTTTTTACAAATTTCTTAGTTGTTAATTTATGCTTCATTATCATGTTTGACAAAACTGCTTATCTCTGTGGTTTTTGATTTTCTAAAATAAGCATTACAACGTATATTTTGCTCTTTTGTTGAGCTTTAAGTTCTGGGAATTGCAGCATTTATACATTCTATAGCTAAAAGTTCAGTATGATAAGCAAGAGTATCCGATGCACACAATGGCTTTCCACTGAACTCTTTACTTTAAGCTTAGACAGTGACGGCTCGTCCATTAGGGCTGCAGAGCTGCAGTCTCCCCTAAAATTATTTTAAAAGTTTGTTTATTCTTATTTGATAACTTTTCTTATTCTTTATTACTTTTACGCTTTAAGAGTTCAATAATCAACGAAGATGGAAGAAAAAAGTGAATAAAAGCGTAAAAGGAAGACGGAAAAATGAATCAACAAGTAAGGGAGACGCATGCTTGAGCTGCAGAGACTTTCGCCGTTCCGAAAGATCGAAATTCGCACACTGAGCAATAAATCAGAAGAAAGAAAGCAACCCTTTCTCCGTTAAAATTAGAGGCACTCGGAGCTGCAGTAACCACAGACCTCGTTTGGCGCACGACTTCCGCTTGAGTTTCTCCGGACGATCCCAGAATGCATTGTTGCTTCCTCGCAGGAGGTAACGTAATATGCTTTCATTCCCAGCCTGCATTTCCACAATACGATTCCTACCGGTGACGTCATTGCATTCGCGTCATTGTCGAGAGGAAAAATAAGCGGGAAAATCAATAATGTGAATCTTTTGTTTTGATTTTGTTTTCAAAAAACTTTTTCGCGTCATTGCGGGCATTTTTTTTTTTTCGTTTTGTAGAAGTCCTGATTCCACGGGCAACGCCGTGCGCGTACTGCTATCATTAATAATATTAAAACGTTCTGCATGTTAATTTCTCGACTATACAATTGCCTTGAAAGAAGAGTTAATTATTTCATGCATCGTTACTTTTCGGTTAGCCGGGCGCAAATGTCGCCAATTGTGAACCAAACGCGAGCCAAGTCGCCAAGCGAAGCGATTTCCGTCAGCCGGGCGCAGGAGTTGTCAATTGTGAACCAAACGTTCGCAGGCCAAGTCGCCAGAGACAGTTCCAGAATCAACCGGTGCGCCAGAGGTTGTCGGTGATGAGTACAAGCTGACCAGGTCCTTCAAGTGACGATTCCGATCGGCCAGGCGCAGGGTTGTCGGATGTATGGGAACAGAGTACGCAAGCCAGAGTCCTTAACAGAGCGATTTCCAGATCAGCGGGCAGAGGATCGGAATGTGAGACAAACGCAGAGCCAAGTCAGTGAAGCGATTCCTAAACCGGGCGCAGTTGATCATGTGTGACAACGCGAGGCCAAGTCAGAAACTGCAAACGAGTTTTCCGTGCCAGACGCAATAGTATGCGAACAGCCACGTCCCAGAAGCGATTTTCCGTTAGCCAGGCGCAAATATGCCAATTGGACGCAAGCAGCCAAAGAAGCGATTTTCCGTTAGCCAGGCGCAAATGTCATATTGTGAACAGCAACTAAAAGCGATTTTCCGTTAGCCGGCGCAATGTCTCAAATGTAACACGCACAAGATTATCCGTTAATTCTAAGTACAATAAGACGATTTTCGTTAAGCCGGCAATGCATCTTCGCCAATTGTGAACAGCAAGCGTCAAGTGATTTTCCGTTAATAAGCCCGTACTCGTCCAATTGGAGACACCAAGTGCAGATTTTCCGTTAGCCAGGCGCAAATGTCGCCTAATTGCTGAACAGCAAAGCGATTACACGTTAGCCGGCCGCAAATTCTCTAATTGTGACAGCAAGCGTCGTGTTTCCGTTAAGCCGAGCAAAATATCGCCAATTGTGAACAACCAAGAAGCGATTTTCCAATGAGCCGGGCAAATACGTCTCAATTGTGAACAGCCAAGACGGAGCATTTTCCGTTAGCCGGCCTCAAATAATAGCCAGTGTGAACAATAGAAGCTTATTTTCAATTAGCCGAGGGGCACAAATATGTAATTGTGAGAACAGCCAAGAAGCAGAAGCGATTTTCGTTAACTCCAGGCGCAAATGTCGCCAAATGTGAACCAAACGCGAGCTAAGTCGCCAAGCGGAGCGATTTTCCATTAGCCGGGCGCAGAAGTTGTCAATTGTGAACCAAACGCGAGCCAAGTCGCCAAGAGAATGGTTGTAAGAAATTTGGCGGAATTCTACATTATTTGGCGATTTTTCGTTGTGCTCGGTTTACGGAAAAGTACCCATGCATCTATGACTGCATTGCATTGCAATGCAACAATTTGCTTTACAACAAACCCATAGGGACTTGGTGATAGGGTAGTTATAGTTTCCGGATCTGATGATCGCAGAATTCGAGACTCGATTACACCAAAGAACAGCTGCGGTACTGCCCTACCGCAACTAGAAAACCCCAGACACCAGACATGCCTGTGGCGGTTGTTATGGAAACGGGATATTCCATAGCATTTTGGAGGTGAAGGAAAGGGCTTTATTTCAGTTGGCGTAGGTAGAACCGGCAGAAACCTCATTTCGCTTTGTACTTCGTTCAAAAATGAATTTCTCGCCTAACGGAAGTGCGCTTAGTTGGCCAAATGTTGAGGTTGATACTCCTTACTTCGACTCGTTTATTTGAAGCAACCCTGCTCAGGGTTTTTCTCGTGGCGGTAGGACAGTAACTTGTATACATGTCAAATCTGGTTCAAATATTCTTCAGTTGGTACGGTGTGAAAATTTAGAGAGAGGGTGCTCGCTCAGATGTGTTTCTCGTCAAGTAGCGCAGTGAAAAAAGGATGGCATTTAAAAATATATTAATAAAAATATTTATTGTCTGCTTTCGTTAATTCAATATAATTATTTTATTTTAACTAATGTAACTGTTTATGTAATTACAGTGCACTCCCGATTATCCGGGTTAATCACCGGGAGGGATCGCACGGACAATAGAAAAACACGGATAATCCGAAAACCCCTTTTTATTGAAGAAAAAATCAACAACAGTACAAAAATATAAAATTACTTACATTTGCATGCTGTATAACATCATACCAGGATTGTTCCTTTTAACATTTACTGCTTTAAAAAATCTGTTATGCGTCTTTGCTTCTGCTGTTTGTTCATCTCTTGTCGTATATCGAGACATATTTTACGAACCGCAGTAATGTCACCGCAATCAAATCCTCTTTGTCTCATATAATCTAACAAAGTTTCCACAGATTGTAGAGCAGCAGAATGAGAAATTGTATTTCCCTCATTTAGTACATCCTCTGCATTAGGACGAGCTGATTCTCCATTATCAAGTTTTCGAAGGATTTTTAATTTTTGTTTAACACTTAAAACGTTTCGTTTTCGTTTCACAACACTCATTTTTACCAGTAAAAAATTTCACGCTGCTAACTGACGATAAACAAGACGCAAAAACTAAAGGAACATGTGCGAAAGTGAAAGAAGACGAAGAAGTTAAAGAATGACGTGTCAGGAAGAAGCGTGTTCGTACAAGAATGAGCTAGCAGGAAGTGGATGATTCATTTCTCGGAAAATTAGGGGTTGAACCGGTAGAGATTGCACGTGGAGGAAGAAAAAAAATCTATTCTTTAGCCTCCGCCGTCACGGCTCACTAGTTTCTCGGAATGAATCTCTCGATCGAACATCAACATCGATTTTACATGCATGATAAGCGTGAAAATGCTTCTCTTTAAATTTTTTTGTGAGTCTGGAATGAGCACGGATAATCCGCAAACCGGATAATCCGCGCACGGATAATGGAGAGTATACTGTATTTATTATTTTTATTGCAAAATCATTTTAAGGAGTACGATGAAGAAAAAAATATAGCTCCAGCACTTAAGTTTGAATTTTACAAGCTCTCTTACATTAAGATCAATAATTCTAGAGTATATATTTTACATTTTAACTTAAGTTCTTTACAATACACGGACTTCTTTTCGCTGATGGAAAACACTGCTTTTGTCGAAAGCTATTACCGTCACTTTAACCTTAAGCGACCTAAGACCTTTTCTTAAACATCTTTTAAATATTTTTAGCTATTTAACTTTTCATCAGCATTCGAAATTCACTGGGGAAATTTTTTAAATTACTTTGGTGTGTCTCAAATTTCTCTAAAAATAATTGTGCTGTCTATCAGCATAATATTTGCTAGTAGCGTAATTTCACGAAGCAGACACCTGCTTTTTTTGAAAAGCCGTAGTTCTAAAAATGAATTCTCTTGATGAAAAACGTATGTTACGAAGTTAATAATGTCATTAAATATTTATATGCATATTTTTTAGCCGTAAATCTATATTTCTAAAAGGCAATATTTGCGTGGGTGCGCGCGATGTTCAGACGAATCTATCGCACTGACAGCCATGAAATTTTGCACACAGGTAGTCGTGATGGCGACTCAATGCACCTCGAAGCCAGAATTTTAAAATTTAATCTAGAAAAATTTTTATTTAGTGTTTTGTGTTCTTCTGGATCATTTTTGGCACGTTTGCGGCTGTAGTTAGTTAGTTAGGTATATTAACGTCCCGTTTTGAAGCAACACGAGGGCTATTTTGGGACGGACCTCGTAATTTTGAACCACGGTCAGCTGACGAGGACGACACCTCAGCTGGCACCCCCCTCTCCAAACTTCCACGCCACACCAACGGGAGGAGTTTACGGCTGTAGTATCTTTTCTAATGATCGCTGAAAAACAATCAATGCACCATCGGATAGAAAAAACAATTTTCGTTCTAATGAACTTTGTTTTGAGCTTTAAACGTAAATTACTAAATTTTGAGAAATTCTTAAAAAATGGTCAGTTTAGCCATCGAAATTTTATTTTTGTTTTTAAATTTGCTGCATCCGACGTTCACTATTATTTTCAATTTTTTTCAGCTTATTACTGCAACGGTTCTGTCAGATTTAAAACAAGAACAGTTAAAATAGCTTTTTCCGTATTTCTTAATTAATTTTTTCCAGGTCAGTTGAAAGATATTTTTCTTTAGCGAGCATACACCCTAGGAAGTTTCTCCAGAGCATCTCCAACATGCATTGTTGCAATTTCATTGGCTGATGGTGCACAGCGCAGGATACGTCATAACCTTATTTTCGGCAGTGTCTTAACGTGTTTATGTCCCGCATATTTTACTTGCTGTTATAATTTATGAAAAGATCGATGGTTCAGTTTAACAATTAATTTTGATAATCGATGTTCATCGTCAGACTCCAGTTACACAAGTTAATCCATAGTTTTGAATAATTTCGTATTCTAAGTAATAAGAATATCTGACGGTGGATAACGCCACATTATTATTAGTCTAGAAGAACGGACCTCTCAGTTCATAACAATCCATATGATGTGCACAAAGTTCGTGTGAAATTTAAAATGGTTGTAACTCGGAAAGCATATGCATACATACATGAAACATAAAAACTTGATGTACATAAGTTTATTTATCTTCTGAGTTTTAGCAATTGGTACCTATTAATTAGCTTCTAATTTAAATTTAATTGTTTTTACTTTCTCGTATATAAAGAGAAAGTATTGCAATCGTCAAAAAATTCGAACTCGAGATTTTGACGAATCTCCACGTTTTAGCCTCCTTGAGTCCGAAAAACACAATTTTGGAATCATGTCTGTCTGTATGTCTGTGAACACGATAACTCGAAAACTATTAGAGCTAAGGGGATGAAATTTGGCATGTGATCTTTACACATAATTTGTAGGATTCTATCCAATTTTGGACAAAATCCGTCCAAGGAAAGTCTGTCTGTCCGCGGTCTTGTGAACACTATAACTTAAAAACCTGAATAACTAGATGGATAAAATTTGGTACACAGTTTTATCATCATGCATTTTGGTCCGCATGAAATTTTGGATCAAATCTGTCGAAGGGTTGACGGTCTGTCGGACTGTATAATCGCATACTTGTAAAAATTACGTCTCCGAAACTCTTCTGTTAGAGAAATAAAAATTGGTATGACGGTTGCTAACATTAATTATAGATCTGCGCCCAAATTTCTTTTCAATCGGTTAAAAAAAAGGCGTTCAAATTGCATTATTAATTTTTCGAATCCGATTCTCCATACGCATGCGTGCTGTATCATTCTCTGCGCACTCGGAAGGATGACGTCACTTTGTCTTTGAGCCGGCAAGAATGGAAATCGGTGCGCATCCCTTTGAATTTGATTCTTTACCTAAATATTTTACAATCACTATAATCTACAATGAAAAACCTTCTGTTAGTCATTGGATTCTGGGTAGCAGTAGGTTCGAATTTTTTATTCCACGCTGGGGAAGGGGAAACGGCACCTTTTTGGGGAAGTATACGAGAAAGTTTAGGGGAGAACACTCCCGCTGGTTCTTATACGAAATATACAAAGAGGAAATACAGTAGATGTAAAGAATCCGGCCATGCGATATTCATGGATTTCCACGTTTTAGTCCTCTTTCCGTCAGTCTATGAGAACAATAACCAAACCAGCGGGAGTGTTCTCCCCTAAACTTTCTCGTATACTTCCCCAAAAAGGTGCCGTTTCCCCTTCCCCCGCGTGCTTAAAAAAATTCGAACCTACTGCTACCCAGAATCCAATGACTACCAGAAGGTTTTTCATTATAGTGATTGAAAAATATCTAGGTAAAGAATCAAATTCAAAGAGATGCGTGCCGAATAAAATGCATGTGCTCTTACCGGCTCAAGGACAAACTGACGTATTTTGCTACTCCGTAATGAAATTCCGTTCCGTTCCTTTCGCGTGAACAGAAGATTGCGTGAACAGAAGATTGCGTGAACAGAAGATTGGAGTATGCATGCGCGTGGAGATCACGGATTCCCTTCAAAAGTAAATTATACAGGCCAGCAGACAGTCAACCCTTTGACGGATTTGGCCCAAAATTTTTATACGGACCTACATCCATAATGATAAAACTGTGTACAAAATTTTATCCATCTAGCTATTCAGGTTTTTGAGTTGTAGTGTTCGCATGACAGCAGACAGACAGACTTCCCGTGGACGGATTTTGTCCAAAATTTGATAGAAACCTACAAATTATGTGTCAAGTTCAAATACCAAATTTCATCCCTTTATCTCTAATAGTTTTCGAGTTATCGTGTTCGCAGACATACAGACACACAGACAGACATAATTCTAAAATTGTGTTTTTCGGACTCAGGGAGGTCTAAAACGTGGAGATTCGTCAAAATCTCGAGTTCGAATTTTTTGGCGATTACAATACTTGCTCTTTGTATACTTCGTATACTAGAAAGTATAAATTGAACAAACTAGAATGATGACAATTGGTATACTAACTTATCCCGAGCAGAGCATCTGTGCTTGGTTATACACCCTACCATGATTTTCCTGACGCGTCTAGAGCCAAATTGGCGATTCAGCGCTCCAAGAAAATACGCCAAGATGAAAAAGGGAGCCAAGTGGTGTGGGCATAACAAAAAAGTAACCATTGTACAATGTTCACAACAGTAGGCTCCATGATGTTCACCTCAATTTGTGAATTGTCATGATTTTATCTTCCCTGACTTAAATTATTTTGACATTGATTTAAACGTTCTCTGGCTCGCATAAACCCATCTGCTTCATTTCAAACTGGTCTCTTTAGAATAATACCATCCAAAGTTTAATTATATTGTAAAGAATATTGTGAATTCTTCATCTTCAACTCATTTTCCTTCGAGAAAAAATTATTTTACACCAGAACGAATATAGTAACAGGCTATGGCCAAGAAGTTAGGCCTAACATGGCGGAGGCTACCGTTTTTGTTTTGTAAACAAATCGATCGTTGCCATCGGCAAAAGAGAAATTAATCTCTTTCCTGCGCCACATACCTTAGCGCTTTATATATATATATAACATTAATTTTTAATTACACTCCTTTACCTTAATTTTTAATTATACTCTTTACCTTAATTTTTAATTACACTCTTTTCCTTTTTTATCATCATTCCTTAATGTATACATACACCTTAATTTTAAACACACTCCTTTTCTTTTTTTATCATCATTCCTTAATTTTTAAATACACCTTAATTTTAAATACACTCCTTTCGTTTTTTATCATCATTCTTTAATTTTTAAATACACCTTAATTTTTAAATACACCCCTTTCCTTTTTTATCATCATTCCTTAATTTTTAAATACACCCCTTTCCTTTTTTATCATCATTCCTTAATTTTTAAATACACCTTAATTTTTAAATACACTCTTTTCCTTTTTTCATCATATCTTTAATCTTCATCGTTTTCTCAATGTAGATCGCTTTCATCTTTGTTTCCATCGATTTCATAATCTTCATCGAAACTCCCCCAACCTTAGAAGTTTTGCGCAAAAGAAAGTAATTGATATTTTGTGAACATCCGGACCCTAAATCACGCGTTAGTTTCATTCCTTTGTCACGTCTCCCGGTGCCTGCATCTCTCAGTCTTTGGTTCGTAAAATTATTTCTAATATTTGGTATTTTATTCAAATTCTTGGTTTATCATAATGTTTGGGGTAAAGGACAGTGTTTCTAGATTTATGCCAGCACTGTTCGCAGAAAACATTATGATTTTACTAATTTTTTAACGGTTCGTATAGATTTTACTTACCCTGATGAGCATCTATACGCTTTTACCGATTAACTACAGTCTCTCCATTTTATTTCAACATTTATTGATTTTCATGACATTGATATATATATATATATATGGTTTTTCAGAAAAATTGCATATCTGTATCAAATTTTGGAAGAAACCCGTACATGGGATGCCTGTCTGTCTGTCTATAAAAGTCTTGACTGTACTACACTACTTATCTTACTACACTACTTTTCTACTTTTTAAAAAGTGGGGTTTTAGCGTAGGACTATGTTCCTCCCATTGGGGTCTCAGGAAGGAATTTGATTCATACGTCAAAACGCCACAAAAAACGTTGTATGGGAGATCCTCTATAACTATATATGTTAAAAACATAACTAATGTCTTATTTTAGAGATAAAGGGTAACAACAGAAGTTACAAAAATCGGAATTGTAGTTCAGCGACCACTGAGTCGCAAAGTTGGACAAAAACATGCATGAATTGGTGACGCTATCCTCTATATCTCGGTAACTACATATGTTGAAAACATAACTAATATCTTATTTTAGAGATAGAGGGTAACAACAGAAGTTACGAAAATAACATTGAAAATAGGAACTGTAGTTCAGCGACCACTGAGTCGCAAAGTTGGGCAAAAATATGCATGAATTGGTGACGTGACCCTCTATATCTCCGTAATTACATTTGTTAAAAACATAACTAATGTCTTATTTTAGAGATAAACGGTAGCAACAGCAGTTACAAAAAAAAATCGGAAAATAGTCACGCGTGAAAAGTAGTCCTACGCCTTTAACATCAGCGGCTGTTTGAAAAAGACAGACTCCCTTCTTTTTCTGATTAAATTTCTCGTATACCTTACTGAAAGTGATTCAAAAAGAGTCTGTAGAAATCAATTAATCATTTGAAATGCACATACCATCGCAGAGGACCGTTTTCCGAAGCCAACAGCCGTCTGAGTGACCGGCAGTGGTTTTCCATTAGTGGTCATCCAAACGGATGATCCGCTGACCGAATCCGACTGCACAATCTCATGTTCGGTGCGCGGCTTTATTTAATGTGCTCTAATGGATTTAAATTATTCAGTGATACGACCGTCCTGTGACGAGATGTTTTAATCCAAACCATGCAGTGATTTGAGAGCTATATTGCGAGACCCAGTCTCGTCTGATAACTTGCATAATATTGCATAATCAAATTATTTCATTGATCTCTACTATACTCAGAAGGGATAAGTACAACTCAAAATAATCCATTGTCTCGTTCGATGTCAACATTATACTGAAAGAAAACATTTACGCGTATTAGTGACCCTGTACCGTAAAAGGGGGTTACTTTTCACCGATTATAGGGACTTCAAAAGGAATTTCGAATTATTGTTTTGGTTGATTTTTCGCACTAATTTCTCAATATAATTATTTGTTGCACGTAATTCTCTAAAATAAAGGCTTTTCTGATTTTAACCTCATTGGCCGATTACTAGAGAAATGTTTTGCAGCAAAATTTGGGTCATATAGTAATTTAATAATAAATACAGTAATCTATACTTTTAAAAGGCAATGTTTGTGTGTGAGAGAGATGCCCAGACGAATTTATCGCACTTACAGCCTTGAAATTTGGCACGCAGGTAGTCTTAATGGTGACTCAATGCACCTCGAAGTCGGTATTTCAAAATTTAATCTACAAAAATTTTTTATTTTATATTTTGTATTGTTTTGGTTGATTTTTCGCACTAATTTCTCAATAGAATGATTTCGAATAATTGTACGAAAAAAATGGATACGCCATCGGAAAGAGCACACGCTTTCCGTTCTAATGAATTTAGATTTGAATTTCTAACTTAACTTGCTGAATTATGGGAAATTTTTCAAAAAATAATTAATTAACCATAAAAAATCTTTGTTTGGAATTTCAATTTCTTGCATCCGCCATTCTAATTTTGTTATCAATTTAAAATTTGTTGAAGTAATAAATATAACGTTTATCCGGTATTTAAACTAAGAATGGTTAAAATTGAACAATTGGTTGAATTTTAATTACTTTTTTTCTGAAGTGTTAAGAAATGTTTGCTACAAAATTCCCTTAATGATTCTTCGTAATCATGATCGTGTGACGTATTTGCCCAACATGCATTTCGTCAAAGCCACGTGACGTCATAATCCCTTTGCTTCGCGTCGGCAGATCATTCTTTTAATTTGTTTGTTTTTATAGTCTTTGATAGTGGAGCATATGGCTGATATTTTTAGTTAGAAAAGACTAGAAAAAATGAAATATGAATTCAAGGAGCTATTTATTTAATGTGGCTTTAAAGTTTAAGCCTGAAGTGGAAAATTTCTTCTCTCTCTTTTTTTTTTTCTTCTTCTTCTCTGATTCATTTTGGATATATTTAAATACTATAGAAATTATGTTTGTCTGTATCTTTCGAGGCGTATTGTTCCAATTGTAATCGTTTAAAATTTCATTCGGTGTTCATTCTTTAACACTGTACTGTTTTCTTACAGTTCAAATGTCATTATCGCGTAGAAAAATATGCGAGAAAATCAATAATTTGTATCTTTTGTTTTTATTTTGTTTTCAAAACTTTCTCGCGTCATTGTGGGCGATTTTTTTTATTTTGTTGAAGCTCTGATTCCCCGTCAACGCCGTGCGCGTGCTGTTAGTTTAATAATAAAATAATAAATTGTGGTGCAAAGTTACCTCAGTGGTGGAGATTCTTTACACTCGTTTTTTTCAGTATATTTCAACAACAAACTCACTTTTTGTAAAGATAGATACATTTATTGAAATCCTCAGTGAAAATGTACAAATATTTCTATAAATATCTAATTATAATAAACAATTATACGCCATGGTATCCGGTCAAATCAGGATAGCACTTTAGAAATCTTTTTAACAAATTATTGACGGGTGTGTTATTAATATATCTATCTATTACGACACCTTCTTAGTAATATAGGCGTTTATTATCATTTTAAGGTCTGCATTATTGACTGGAAAACCAAAGTCACTGAACTGGACTATATAAGTTTCAGCGGTCTTTTCCTTCTGTCTGGAGAAAGGATTTCCAGGTTTCCTTATATGAAGTAGATTTCTATTGTAACAAACTATTTGCTTGGGGCACCAAAATATCTTTTGTCTCTTTAAGAGTACACCAAACCTTGCGAAATGGTATTCAAGCAAGCTTAAGGACACTGGAGAGAAAGCCATATAATTGCAAGCCCATAATCTCCTTTTATACACCCTAGACATATCTGAAACAGGAGCAAACATTGTCACTGAATTGAACTTAAAGGATTTCCAGGTTTCCTTATATGAAGTAGATTACTATTGTAACAAACTTTTTGCTTGGGGCACCAAAATATCCTCTGCCTCTTTAAGAGTACACTAAACCTTATAAAAGGGTATTAAAGAAAGCTTCTAGGTCACTGGAGAGAAATCCATATAATTATAAGCCCCTAATCTCATTTTATACACCCTAGACATATCTGAA